>CAJUYG010004312.1:415-10863 GCA_910591675.1 Galerucella calmariensis
TTTGAGGAAAACTTTTGCAACTTAATTTTGGATACCATTACTGGAATATTTTCACGACGATACTTAATTTGTTAATAATTTTCCAAATATGATTTACGATGACCCCTGTAGCGTCCATTATGAAGCTTGGGTCTTGGGCAATAGCCTTTTCCTATTTGTTCTTCACATTAAACTTGATGGTGAACACGGCTTCCATTTACAATAATGAAGCCTACACGTGTCATGGGCTACCGGTCTATTATGTTCATTCATTTAAGATTTGTAATATGACATTTCGCAACAGTTTCTTCTGAATGTAGGTCAAACTACACACACAGAATGTTATAAAAGGTAAGTATACAGTTTGTTAATTATAAATCCTATCCCATGTGACTTCTGTTATAACTGGAATATGTAGCCAAGCCGTTGAAATAGCATGTCAGTTTAGTAAATATAAAATAAAGTCTATCAAATACCTTTTCTTCTCTTTATTGGTTTGTTTCAGTTATTGTATGCAACCAGAATTCAACCTATTTTGGTTCCATAAAATGTAAAACATTTATTGGTATGTTTTAAAATCAGCAGCATTTGAACTTTTCTTATATTTTTGAATCTGATAAAATGGTCTTAGAATACACAGATCTACCTACAATTGAGAATTATTACTTTTATTAAACGTTCTATGATTCATATTACATATCTATCTTTTGGAAATGATTTCTGAAGTACCTTTGAAGGAATTAATAAATAATGCCACACAAATTCGAATGAAATTGTTGTATTATAAAGATACATTCCAAATCGCGGTTCTATCTATCTAGACAAGCATGCTGTAATCCAACCAATATTGTATTTTCAATTTCAATAATGTGTGAGTTTGAATGTTTCCGGTTCAGACTGAATTCACTTCAAACTTTCCTTCGAATTGGTGAATAAGCTTACATAATTCAGTATATTGGAAGAATCGAGCCTAATTAGATACATGGATGTATCATAATTTGATACATTTGGGTACCTCGAAATAATACTTTCTAAGGACGCATTTTTGTTTCACGGAGATAAACTGAATTCATGAAAATCTGTTTATTTCCAGTTTTGGAAAACAAAAATATCATCTCACGTCTTTAAATCATGATTTGGCCAACACATAATGCATACTCAACATTTTTATTCACAAGTTATATATATTTATAATCATTTGAAAACGTATTGTTATTGAATTCAATACATAAATCCACGACGAATTTTATGCTAGTAATTGTGAAGCTGATGCTTATAAGTTGTGAAAGACTGTGCATTTTTAATGGATGATGCGATTTCTGTGTCGGACACTGCCTTCACTCCACCATAATTAATGATATTGTCACCCTTAGCACCTATTGACTTCAAACAGACCTCAACAAACCTGAAAAAAACCGTATATTTTGAACCGTGAAACTGAAAAATCTATCATTACTTGAAATTGACGAGTGTATTATTTAAATTTCATGAATAAGAATTAGGAAAACCATATTCCTTCCCTTGAATAACAATCAACATTATATAGCTGCGATTTTACCTTATCATCTGGTCGTTGAACCGAACCTATATTAATTTCTAAATACATTGATTTTTAAATCAATACAGAAAATGGTTGTACTATACACTTTTATATACATGAGCGAGCGCTGAATTATTTATATACAGGGTGTTTCAAAAAAAGGTAACACCGTCTCTAGGATAGGTAAAAAACAGAAAAATAATTGGGGTTGGCTTAGTGAAATTTTTTTCTAACGCCATCCGTTTTCAAGATAAAGGGCGTTGAAGAAAATATTGAATTTTACTTCATCTTTAATCTATTCATAGCAACAGAATATGCAGCATAAATAAAAATACCAACAAACCTTCAAAAGAGAATTTATCTTAGTGAATGGTGACGTAATCAAATTAAAAGTAAAAACAAAATGAACAATAAACAATAAAAAAAACAGATAAACGATATAAACACAACTGAATACATTTATCTAGAATCAATTAAAATATAATTATACTTTAGTTGGACAACTGTCAAATAATATAGCAGAAAAATCCTGAAACACAGAACCAATATTTTCATCTATGGTCTTTCTTAATAACACACTTTTATTGCTCCTATGGTTTAAGTATGTCATTTGTCAATAAGATATAATTCTATGGTTGAAATAATCACAAATTAAATATTAAATTAACAAATACCTTTTTTAATAAATAAGCGAAATGCAGATACGCCAACACTATTCAAGACTTCTTATGGCTTCTTAGGGCTTAGTGAGAAGCCCACAATTACAACAGCAGACGGTGTACAGGGTAAAAATTGTGAGAATGCCTTCAATTTTCATAATAACAAGAATTGGTGTTTATCGACGAATTTCTCTCGACTCTGGTATCAAGTAGATAAGTATTATGCTTTGTTAATACTAATGAATAACTGCAAATAACGGCACTTCCTTGGAACTGGATACAAGTGACGAAAATTATAATAATAAATGGTAAATTCACCAAAAACAAGTTTGTTCAAACTCGTAAAATTTCCAATCTGAAGAACTTTAATACACTTCCTTGGTAATACCAAGAGAAACTCGCTATGAGACTCGACTACGAGACGAGTCGGGAAAGCAGAATATCGCTGTTTTCTCCCGAAAATTTGAAGTCGTCCCCTGTTTTTGCTTCCCGACTCAACAATCTTTTTCCCCATGGTTACAACACTAAAAAGTTTTGGATTGGATTACGACAATTTCCGTTGGTAAGTTTTTCACTCTTAATGTTTATTTTCTGTCCTTTCACAGATTTCAATTAAACCCTCAAATTTCATGCTTCATTGTGAACAAAATTTTTTATTTTTGGTATTATTAATAGTTCATGGAAAACTAACTCAAGCATAGTTTGTGAAATTTTTGTCGATTAAAATTATTAAGACTATACTTAACTATCTGTTGTGAGATTTGAGTTTTCTATTAATTTGTGTTATGAAAAGAAATGTCAAAAAAAAATTACAGGATGTTAAAAACTTTAATAAATCTAACTATAGTAGTGAGAATAATTATATTTTTCACAATCTAATTGTATTAAATGTATTATGTATTATGAATTTGTATAGTTAGAGTTGTCTTTGTGATCAATTTTATTCAATTATTTATTTGAAATTTAGGCTGTTGATACATTCTGTTACAATTTACATAGTGTAAGATTGTCGTGAAACAGCCCTTATGCCAATGGCTCCAAAACAAAAGAAAGCGCAGTGATGGTACTCGAGAATTTGCAGCACGCTTTTACATCAACATCGACAAATTCCGTTTTCTCCGGAAAATCGCAAGCTATGTGGGATGCAGTGGATTACGTTAGTAAGGCAAATATGAACAAAGCTTCAATATTGACCAATTTTATCGAAGCTCCAAAGCTATACAACAATTTCAACAGTCACACTCCGCTCAACCACGCGCTTATGGTTAAAAGCAATTTGGGCGTTGCTATGACCAGTATCAATCCTATATTTTATGTCAAAGAATTGTTGAAAAATAAAATAGCAATCTAATGTAGTTATAAGTATTCTAGTACCAGTCAAATCGCTATTTTTGGAAATGGTACACAACCCAAGTAACACATTTCATTTACCAAGCAAATAGTGCTAGATCGAAGCATATAATTCTGAAAAAATGATAAAGTTTAGCATATTCTGAGCATTATTTTATAGAATAATTTTAGCCTTCCTTGAAAGACGTCTTATCTTGTTTAAGACTAAATATTGCAACCAAGTAGCAATGATTGCTAGTAAGTCATGAAAAGTAGCAAAAAATAGAGATAATAACTTTAAAAAATGCCAAAAAAATAAATAGTCAAGTTAGAATTTAGTGTGGTCATAAAATGCCTTTGAGTGCTCCAATTAGTGCCATTTATAAGCAATACGATGTTTAACTGCACATGATCATTCAAAGCATTGAAAGCCATATCTGGACTAAGCGACTGCTTCTTTATATCGCTTTGACAGCCAATGTTGGCAATCAAATCTAATAAAATGCTCTTTTGGTGCCAATTTATGGATATTCAGGCCTACAGGTTGAATTGCTAATAAGCTATCAAATCTACTTTAAGGCCAAACCGCGCGATCCCTTTAGGCAGCGATGACTTAATGAATGCTACATGTAGAAGCTTTAGTGGACGGTTTCAATTGCCTGTTAGCTCCAAGAGTGACACAAAAGTCGATTTTAAATCTACTTCGTTGCTTATTGTGTTACTTGGGAAACATTTGCTTAAAAGAAATATTTGGTGAAACAAGTGAAAATAATGGCAGACTAATAATTGTCCTTCACCAATACAATGCGAGGTGTCTGATGTCTGATGTATGAGAACACATCAAATCAAACGACCACCTATTTGACCGACCAAAGCGTCGATATGATAGCTCATCCGTCATACATCCCCGATTTCACCCCAAACGATTTTTGCTTATTCTCCATTGCGAGATTAATGTCTTCAACTTCTAAAAATACGTGGATGTGTTAGGACTAGAGAATATGCTACAAAAATTACTTTAATTGTGTGAACAAGCAACATTGGAATCTGATTTATTCCATGTAGATCATGTAGGAAATATTTATATTTCTATATCGACCCCGATTATCATCGAAAAAAAAATCGTCATTAATTTGTTATATAAACAGCATTTTGCGGCATAAAGTTTTGTACGAAAAAACAATATAACACTTCTGGTATCGCTGCGTTATTGTGAAATGCTTGAATACGTGATATTAATATTGATTCACCATATTGTGTGCGTGAAAAATAGCTTTTCTGAAAAGCTATTTATAATTCCTCGTGAAAATAATAAAAAAATTAAACGCATTGACAATTGATGCGAAAAAATTTGGGTTTTCTGGGATGTTGAATTTTCAGGAACTTTCCGTCTATATAACCGATTTGTATTGTCGACTGATTATTGAGGAATTTTTCTACCGACAATTCAATGGAAAATATATTTTAGAGAAACCTGAAATTTTTATACTGGTGAAAATTGGAATGTTATTTCCCTGCAATCAAGTGAAAAACGTTTCGATAAACGGGAGTTGTGTGGATATAATTGATGAGAGTGCTTTGTGAGTTTTTCTCTGAATCAGACCGCATACGATCAATAGCAATGTCAATACCCTTCAATTATTTTATGTCACCGCACACGATTAATTCGTTAAAACTGAATTTCCAATTCATTCTCAAGCGACTCTTATATACACGTAAATAAGTCGATGGGCGGCTTACATTTAGTAATACAATTTACCAACATACTTTAAAAAACCATATTTGGAGTGGTAATGACAATTGAATGCTAATAAAGATACAAACAAGTAAAGCGCAGAAATTAAAATTGAAATTCTCACGTCACAAGAGATGGAAAATAACGGAAATATCTTAAAATAGCTATCTATGTATTAAGAACGAAAAGCTCGCAATACATAAAACGTTTTCTCTACAATCACTTGAATATAATAATATATTATAACTAATGAAATTGATAAATTCATACTTCTTATTCCAAGTACCTGTCAAATACTTTATAAAATTTTAAACGTATAATTATCATTGTCAATACTGTCAATGTACTTTTTATTATTCTACAATAAGAAAGGCCTCAGCTAGCAGGGCGTGCCATCCGGCCAGTATATGCAAAATATTCAGAACGTGGCACAACAATTAAGCACAAAAACACAAAAAAAAATTAATATGCTAACATCGCAATCACACTAATCAATTTATTTAACACATTGAGAACTTAACAAAACAGCGATTTATTAGATTGTAAAAGATTTTCAGTGGACAAAAACACTCTTTAGTCAGGTTGCTCTATGATGTCACTGTCACTGCCACTGTCAATACAATTATGTTTGTAGTATTGGTTGTTATGGGCAACGAGCATTTTGCAATTTTCTACGCTCGGCGAGCGTAAAGTAACTCTCCTCACATCAACTTTTCGTTGTAAATGGCAAGCGAAAAAACCTACTTTTCATTTGATTGTGAAAAAACTATATTATTTTATTTTTAGATTGGCTTGCTAACAGTACCTAAGCAATAGTCTAGGGTAGGACACTAAAAGTTAAATAGTATTTCTTGTAACATTAAAATATATTTTCACTGAAATTATAACTAGGTACCTATCCAGTTGTTTTTTACTGGTAGTTAGTCTTTTTGTGAATTGATACATTTTCCCAATTTTTCAGGATCTCAGCTGTCTGATCCGTAGGGAAATAATTTATTTCCTTTTTGTTAAACTCTATTGTATGAGAAATGAGCCGATTTGTTTTGTCCTTTCAGTTAGACGTAGTAAATTTCCACATTCTTTCACTTGATACAAATATCTTCCAGCTTCTTTCTTTCTCCAGATATATTCAATATCTAAGTACCTGGTTAATGAGGAACAGGGTAGTTTTCCAATACATTATATAGAGATTTCATCAATTTTTGCTATTATAGTTGAAATAATACCCTTCTTGGTGTGCGTCATCGATTGTGACGTGAAAATAAAGTGTTGTAAACTTCTTTACGAATGGTAACAGGTGACGTAATGATAATAGATGACGTCACAGTGCCACTCTGGCCAATAATTTTAAATATGACCTTATGGCAAGTGATATCTCGTTTGAAATGCATTGACATTGGCTACATAGCCATATTAATATTGTTTGAGTTTAAACTAATTAAATGAATAAATACCAAAATTATTGAAATTATTTTTTTAAATTTAATTAATCAAATATCAACAATGGATTCTTATAGCAAGTGTTCGAAATGTGCTCCATCTACTTCTTGACAGTAATACATCCTAATAGTAAACTTTTGTCGTACTCGTTCGAATGTCTTTCAAAACGCCAATGCTATCTGGTGCCGTAGTATAAACCTTGGATTTCAAGTACCCCCATAGAAAAAAATCTAATGGTGTCAGATCTGGTGACCGAGGTGGCCATTCTATAGGACCTCGCCGGCCGATCCATCTACCTCGATATTCTTCATCCAGGTAACGTCTTACTGCACCATAATAATGTGCAGGAGCACCATCTTGTTGAAATGTTATGTCCAGATGACCAAATTCATCTGGATTATCTTCCAGAATTTCAAGAATTAACGGCTCAATTGCATTTTGTAACATCTCCAGATACACTTCACCGCTTAAATTTGAATTTAGGAAGACAGGACCAGCTATGTGGTTTCCCAAAATACCTGCCCAAACATTGATTTTTTCCGGAAATTGGGTATGTTGTTCACGAAAATTATATGTATTGATATTGTTTATTAATTTGATCGAATAATTAATGTAAATTTCTGAAATGCTATTATTTAGATAACTGTCCGGGGTAAAGCTTCTAATGTGGAAACGAAGGTAATGCCTTAGACATAACTAGTGCCAGGCAGAGCCAAAATGTATTAATTATATGGAATCATGTCGAAGCGAGTTAAATTAACACCGAGTTCAAACCACCATGCATCGACAAAACACGTAATGCCGTTACACATTGTCCGATAAATTAACCAGCAAGATTCATCAAATCGTATGACATAATGTGATTTAATTTAATATACCAAGTTATTCAATAATACAAAATTATAAAGGTGTATTTAGAAAAATTTACTAGAAATATGCATCTTTACGATGACTATAGAAATGTCGGACTAAAAGACAGTTATTGACTGTTACTAGATTACTAGTGTGGTTCCATACACTTGATTTTTCTTATGTTTCTGAATGGGCTCATTCACATATTTTTTTTATTTTACCATTAGGAAGAGCATATCATTTTGAGGCTCTGTACAAAAAATTAGACGTCAGCGAGGCTCCTAAGTCGCCTAGAAAAATTATAAACATCAAACAGCGCTTCTCTCCGAATTTCAAGCGTTACGTCATCGCATATGAAATCTCTCCAGAGAGCGGATACCGTGCCGATCGGTTTCCGGTTAGATGACTACTTAGCTAGTAACAGTATTTTGCTTGCTTACCTATATGCTTATTATACGTTTTAGCAAACTCTAAGCAGTGTTGTGTTTGTGAAATAAGATGGCTTAGAAATAATTTAAACTATTCGACACAATGGACCAGAACCAAAGTAAAAAAAAACTATAAATATTGTGCGGTCCCAGAATGTAAACATTTATTTCTATTAATAAGGATGCAAAAAAACGGAAGGAATGGCAGAAAAGCATAAAAAGACTCAAAGCATTCACTGATAAGTCAACATACTTTGTTTGTGTATTTGTAGGATTTCATTTTTCTTCAATCAGAATCGTTATAAATAATATACGTTGTGAATCCATATTGAGAGGGTTATTGAAAACCACGCGCTTGTATTAATCTAATTTTTTTTAAATACGTAGACACAATATTGTTCTTATAGCTTGTGGTGTTATTAATGTTCAAAATTATTTAATAAAATAAATTTTCAGTTCTTCACAAATTAAATTTTATTGAATACTGCTTTTTTCCAAAAAACAGGTAATCCTTTTCAGTAGATCATCAACAAAACTGGCGTATATTCTATGTAAATTATTTCATTTGATTCAAAGTCCGGATCAGCTCTAACAAATATCGCTTTTTTTACCAGTGAGGTGCATGTGCATTTGAATCTGATGTAAACATTTGGAAATAATATTACCTGCTCCATCAAAATGAGTTTTTCTTGTTCTTTTCAACATTGGTGATTTAATTTCCACTTCACATTCACCATAAATAGCATTTGGAAAAGCTCCTTCAATTGGGCAGTCTGCATTTAAAAAAAATTGCAATTTTTTACTGAGTAACCTATAGCGTTATCTCCGTAACTTTATCCACTAGACCAGGAATAAAATAAAACATCTGAAATCACCCTGTATATCATTTGAGAGAGCATGTATTTATGAAAATATTGATATATTCAATCATTATGGCCGGAAAACAGCCAAAAACGATAAGTCACATAGTGTAAAGTTATAATTTAAAAAACTCGTGTTTTTGATTAAAAAACTCCATAATCATTAGCAAGTCCACTTCTGGAACATTTAATGAGTCTGCTTTTTTAAAATTAGGTAGGTCCACACATTTTATTTTATTCACAAAAATTTTTGTAAGTACTTAATTCAAAATAAATAAATTCTACGTGAGGTACGTTACAGTCAGAAGCGTAATGTTTGTGCACATTAACTTTCATATGCTGTGACGTCACAGTCATAGTCTTCGCCTCGCTACGGTATGCTTGTTTAATTGGTTGTATTAGGAGAACGACATATTCTATTGACATGAAATTTTCAGAATCATATTTTTATCCTTAGTGCTTTGTTTTACGAAAGTTGAAAATGATTTAAAAATTTTAGTAAGCGAGCCCATTAGCTCTTGGCTTCATCACCTCCTATGTTTAATTATACTGTACTGATGACTTTAAATGAGCTAAAAACATGCATATTTGCCGTTACTTACCACAATGTAACTTTATCTTTATCTCTACTAAACCCATTAATTGTTATCCACTGAAATTTATTGTGGCTGTAAGTAAACCGTCTTAAGAAAAATGTCTGCTATTAAACACCCCATCTGATTGAAATAAAAATATTGAAAAAATGGTAGGTAATATTTTGTAAGCGTTAAAGTAAACGTTCCAGGTTGCCTAACTCGAATTTCACTTAGGATAACCAGAAGGCTAAAATTCGAAGGCAATTCAAGAAAAATAATTGTTTCGTTTACATAAAGTTTGTTGATTATATTATGAATGCCCCTTATTTCTCCAAGGCGGAGATTGGAATGATTCTTTCATAAAAAGAAGAAAAGAGAAATATTAGTCCATAACTAACGAGCTATGGGAATATTTTTTCCTCCTAAATATATCGTGTGTCCCGAGACTAATGGGGAAAAAGTCATGAGCGTTTAATCTTAGCCAAAATAATGTTAGTACTTCATATAAACTCTTTCTCTGCAGGCCCTCATTTCCAAAGTTAGTAGATGTTATATGTATGTTCAACCCGAAGTATAGGGAAAACCGTGTGTTAGAGAGAGAGCAGCGAGACAATGTGTAAGAGAGAGAGAGAGAGCGGCGCGCGCGTTTTAATTTAAGGCAGCCATTTTTAGTCCTGTTGTATATTTAAAAATCTGAAAAAAACTTCAGTGAGATTCGATCCCACAACCTTCGCGTCTATAGCAAGGCATTCAACACATGCTGCCATAAGCTCTCATGCATATTATTAGCGAAGAATGGTATTGGTGCTGCAATGTGAACGCGGGGGGCGGTGCGGAGGTAATCTACGTAATCGAGAGTATAGATATACCGGGGATGGTTGAAAGTAGCGCAATAATGCTGTCAAAAAGGCACTAACACCTAACTTCGTTACTATTGGTCCGATTTGAATGGAACAAACGGCATTATGTATGAAAAGTGATGTAATTTATATATGGAGAGTATGAGCATGCGCAATAATGCTACCATAAAGGCACTAACACCTAACTTCGT
>CAJUYG010004313.1:0-17173 GCA_910591675.1 Galerucella calmariensis
AAATTGACTTGAGAAATGATAATCCTTTGAATCATGTCTCTACCAGTATTAGTTTTAATCCATTGAAGTCTCATTATCTGGATAACTATTGAATTTTCGAAAAAAAATGATGAGGACTATTTTTGTAGATCATTAGACGATCTTCATTTTTTATCCGAAGAAAAATTCTCTAATTCGCGTATTTAGCCAGATATTAGCGAGATACCGGTTTTCCAGGAATAGGGTGGCCATTTCCCCCCTTTCCGTGAACTCAATCGCGTTAAGTTTTTTCTCGTTTGAAAACACCTGTCGTGACCTACAAATTGAGCCCAAGTGGAGTCCCTAGGGACTTTTCAGGAGCTCTGTCTCTTCATTTACTGGAATATTTATTTGGACAACCTAATTTAAATTTTGTTGTTTGCAATAAAAAATCCTTATTAATACCAGTCGCTAATTATTCCCTTTTAAATACCCCAAAAATGATCGGTTTCAACGTACACGCCCACATTATCGAGCACATAAATTTTCGAGAAAAAGTTGTAATGGTTGTCGAAACAAAAAAAAAAGCGAACGATCTGAAGGAGAATCAACGAAATACATCCATTAGTAAACTAAGAGTGGTCATTAATGCTTTGTATGCAAAAAAAGAGGTAGGCATATAGTTATTATTAAATTTATCGCTGGACACGTCCTACCAGTTTTAGGCCAGTTTAAACCCATCAACCATCGCTGATATTGTGGAATATTTTATGCGAATTTACGAACTTATTTCGAGAAAAACTGTCAAACATAGATCGTATGAAGTATCAATAAGGAATCAACAAGTGCCAGTATGTATTTTGATAAGTTGTTAGATAGAACTCCAATTTTACGTCCGACCCTGTATGTGCCTTATACATTTATACATTTTGTATCCTTCAATAATTATTCTTTTTTTTTCGCTATTTAATCGTTAATAGTTAAGTTATTAAATAATTATCGAGATTTTTCAATCAAAAAGCGGTCAGATTTATTTCATAAATTTACTGTTTTTTTTTTGTTAGACACCTTGCGTTTTTGCAAGATAAGTGGCAATCATTGGTCGTAAAGATCTGAGTTATGTGGATTGTAAATTGAGCTTTCTTTTTAATATTTCTCTAATCGAGGTTATAAATTAAACGCAATGTACCGGGTGTTTGATTAAGATAGGTTATATACAATATGTCTCACTAAGTTGGAATCATATGGGAATCTTTTTTATTATTAATAATAGGAAAAAAAGTTATTCTTCATAAAAAATTCTGCGTTATCTACATCTATATACAGTCATCAAATATCAAAATTTTTCAGTCGTATTAGTTTCACTCAAAACCTCGTATACGACTAAAAAATTTTAATATTTGATGACTGTATTCTAGGTTTTAGATAATGCAGAACTTTTTATGAAGAATAACTTTTTTTTCTAAAATTAATAATAAATAAGTTTTCCATATGATTTTAACTTAGGGGGACATATTATACAGTGTGAAAACCACTTATGGAATAAAATTCTTTATGTCATTATTTTAGAAAATTATAAAAAATGCCGAGACACGTCAACTTTTAAATTGAGTTGTGCGTTATGTAAACATAATTGTAAATGTACAGGGTGATTCACGCAAGTATGCCATAGTCGGTGTTGTTTTTTAATGAAACACCCTGTATATTTGTATATTTTTGAAATCCTCTTAATGAACTGATTCCAACAAACTAAATAATGTATGGTCAATTATGAATTATACAGGGTGAAATTTTTATTTTTACAGTTATCAAACACATACTTAAAATACCTGATATATTTGATTTTAATACATTAAAATAAATACTCAAAATGTTCTCCACCTAGTTGTTGGCAATTGCACAGTCTCCTATAGAACTCCTTAACTTCGTTTAAAGTTTGAGGTAAAATATTCCGTATTTCTGTAGTTATCCTGTCTTTGAGGTCTACAATGCTAGTTGGTTGTGTTGCATATACTTTGTTCTTGAGATAGCCCCACAGAAAAAATCTAACGGCGTAAGGTCTGGCGATCTAGCTGGCCACTCAATAGTACCTCTTCGTCCAATCCATTTATTGGGGAAGATTTTATCTAAATAAGTTCTTACCATTAAAGCATAATTGGGTGTTGCCCCGTCTTGCTGGAACCAAACATTTTCATTCGGTAAGCTAGGATCTATTGCGTTGGTATACATATAAGTTTGCCAACGCAGGAATAACTTCATTTCTAAGCATATTTAAATATTTTTCAGCTGTCAAATTTCCATCTATAAATATAGGACCAATAATATGGTCGCCTATGATACCGGCCCAAACGGTCACCTTTTGAGGGTACTGAGTATGTGTCTCACGCATTCAATTAGGATTCTCTGCTGACCAATATACAGCTCTGTCGGTTTACCTTTCCATTTAATGTGAATGTTGATTCGTCAGAAAAAAGAATTGTACCAAGAGCTATCTCTTTTCTGTTCAGCTTATTTATCAATCTTTCGCAGAAATCCATTCTACGATCTGGATCGTCTTCTGTTAACTCCTGCACAAAAGTTAATTTGTAGGAATGAAGTCTTTCTTTATGAAGACATCTTATAACAGTTGTATGACTAACATTATTTTCACGGGCAATTTGACGTGTACTTAAAGTTGGATTCTCTTCGACACTTAACAAAAAATATCCACTTTCACATCAGCTTCAACGAAGTGTGGTTTTCTTTTCATTGGTTTGACATGTCCAAGTTCTCTGAATTGTGCATGAATTTTAGACACAGTACTTTGTGAAATATTAGGTAATTCGGGATACCTGTGATTGAATAAGTTTGCCACTTCAACTTGACTTCTGCAGTTATCCCCGTACCCGATCATCATTAAAATCTCAATTCGGTGAGTCTCAGTTAAATATTTCATTGTTATGTCGACAAGAAAAGAGTGTTTGACAAAAATTTGACTTTTTTAGTATAAACTGTCAACACATCAACAACTGACAGAATAGAAAACAATCCACATTATTTACCGATTTAAAACAATTCACATTATTCACCGATTTTGTCTAATTATTGGCGTTTTTAGGCAATTTTTAGGTATTTATGATAAAATTCATGGGCGTAGCAGGTTCTGCTTAATATACAAATACATCTAATAATTAGTTAACTTAGATTTTCGATAAATCCATATTTAGCTAATTTAAAAATGTACCAATATTTCAAGTGTAATAAATTATTAATTTTAAAATTTCACCCTGTATAATTCATAATTGACCATACATTATTTAGTTTGGGTGTTTCATTAAAAAAAACACCGACTATGGCATACTTGCGTGAATCACCCTATACATAAAAATTTATGTTTACATAACGCACAACTCAATTCAAAAGTTGACGTGTCTCGGCATTTTTTATAATTTTCTAAAATAATGACATAAGTGGTTTCCACACTGTATAAAAAAATAGATATTGAGTTGTGCTTTTCATCAATTTTTTCAGAATTTTGACACAGTAATTGTAACTGCCACAATAGACATGTTCTTCCTTATTAGTTTTGGCAACTAACAGCGTCGCAAATGAATAAATTAATTTTTACTTAGTCAGAATTCGTTTATTACAAAAAACTCAACACCCTGTATCTCATTAACGATAAAACTTATCTCACATATTTATAGAAACTTGAAAATTTAATGACCACAACAATATTTTTTTTATATTACTTTGAAAACACTGTATTTATAATATTTTCTATTTTTAAAATTTTTTCGATCTTATTGATTGATCAATGACTGGTCAAAGTAAATACATTTGTGTACCTTTTCAGTTAACTCAATAATACAATGTTAAATTGTTGTTTAGAATAAAACCTATCACCGTGACCTGAATGTCGCTATTGTGATAAAATCAATATTATTTACCTGTTGATATATGTCACTGTTATTTTTTATTATTCTATAAATAAATATATTTTACATCATATAAAAAATTACAACTGGTACAATAAATATAAATCTCGACTTATTCCATTCTCTCCCTAATCTCCAATAAAATTGATTGTGATACGACACTGCTTGAAACAACCCAAGTATAAATAGTTTAACATTCAAATACACCTGTACTGTCAAACATTAAAATTCCTAACCATGGGAGGCTGCTACTACTACATTTTACTATTAAACCGATTGATAGTACCACCTAGAGTACATTATAGATAAATATAAATGTTTACGAAAGCAGTTGACATCTATTTACATAATTTGCAAACAAACCGTATACATCATTTTGATGCTATAATATTTAGTACGGTGTTTGAACTAATTAGGCATTTTCAGAATTTAATTCTGTCAGAAATTTAACCACGTTTTTTACGGTAAAGATAGTAAAGACTCGATCATAGACGATATATCAGAAACCGTTGATAGTACAGGTGCAGAAAAAAATGTTACCTTGAGAAAAACCAAAGATAATGATTTCGCACAACATTTAATAGAGGAGTTCAGTCTAAGGTCAGTTTGGCCAACAAAAAGTTGTTTTTCCTGACAAGAATGACAGTTAAGGTCTACCATTCAAAACATAAGATTTTTGAATGTTTTTTATCATCTATATTGCTTTATTGGAATAAAAAATACCACGAGAGTGAAAATTTTGTCGGCAAAATATTTCGATTGTCATGAAAGTTTGTTGCTTGGTAATTTTGCGAATGACATTTTCAACAAAACCACGAGCCGTTAGGCGAGTGGTTTTGGATTAAATGTCTTGAGCAAAATTACCTAAAAGCAACAAACTTGAATAGAACAAGAGAAAAATTTTACCTTACAAAAGTTTTAATTGAGTGGTATTCGACATGACTATTTCACGAGAGAAAAACTAAAAAATCATATGTTTAAACGTTTTATTTATTGCAAACTTCAATTATACAAAGCCAAAAAATAATAACATTATGAAAAAAAAATTACTTATTTATGTAAAAAGTACAATTATTATAATTGTACGTTGTAGCATTATTTTGGGGATTGTTTTGCATCATAACATGTGATGAATTTAAGTTAGAAACTGAGGATTCCTTTTCTTCTTTTTATTTTCTCGAAGGTTCTAAGTTGGAAATGGTGTTCTTCATTTAATTGTAAATATGGTTACAAAGAATGGGCAGAAGAATGTCCTGTAAGCTTAATTACTTCTTGTTCACCAACTCCTTCTTTTGCTAATGCAGATATTTCAGAAGCTCTATGTGAATGATTGGTTATTTTTATTTTTTTTGTCTATACCAATTGATTCTGCCGATATATTCGTCCACTTTGAAATTGTATTAATTCCCAATGCTGAATTTTTGTACCATATTCCTTTCTCCCAATTTGGATGTACTGTTAAAAATAATCTTGTTGTTTTTAGATAAGGATTGGATTCTCTTTTTTCAATAATTTTTAAAAATAAACGATCGAGACACAATTTGTTGTTAGCATTATTTCTTACCAGCCACTTACTGCCAGATAAAGCTTTTGATCCTCCTTGTGTCGTTTTGGAAAAGTTTGGATTATATTTTACCCTGCCAGTAAAATTACCTTTATTATCATATTCTTTTTTAAAGTAATTAATATCACAATTAGCAGCTTCATTTCCACGCCATGCTAATTCGAACGAACATAAATGAAAAACCCATCAGGATTATCTTCAGAATAGCTTTCTACCATTTCCATTAATTCTTCTTTGGTAAACGCGTTAGAACTTCTTTTTCTGGTTTCAGGTTTAGCGTGAAGATTTTTACGTTTTGTATCCCTGGCCAATCTAGCAAATTTATAGGTAATATCTTTAAATGGATCAATTTTTCGCGACAAAAAATTGCCAGTTCAAAACCTTCAAATTTTGTCAATTATCAATTTACTCTAGTAAAATAGTCAGCTGAATACTCAACATATCAGTGGCCAATAATTCTAGGAACTCTTGGCATTAGAAGTATAGAGATACAACTAACTAGAAATGCTACAAAAATCTAATCGAAAATGGACATACACAATTATTAAACGAATATCAACAAAAATAAATGTAACTGACATTTGACATAACTAGTGACAGAATAACAGAAATGGAATGGTGACTTGCCAAAAGTTCCTAGAATTATTGGCCACCGATATGTTGAGTATTGAGCTAAAAAGTCATTTTAAATTTCAATATATACGCTTCGGGGGTGTATTCATTATTTCAATAAAGCAATGTAGATTTTCGCAATGATAGAAAACATGCAATAATCTTAAGTTTTGAAAGGTAGATCTTAACTGTCATTCTTGTCAGGTAAAACCACACTGACCTTAGACTGAACTCCTCTATTCCAGGAAAATTGCACAGATGTATATATTTTTTTATTCTTTTCAGTTCTCGAGACCTTATCAAATCGGCCATCCTTGACAATGATTTTATGAAAAATTTGGAGTTAACCCAAATCAGGGAAATAGTGGATTGCATGTATCCGGAAGAATACCCAGCAGGCAGTATAATTATCCAAGAAGGAGACGTCGGTAGCATAGTTTACGTTTTAGAAGGTGAGTTTTTTAATTATTTACTCAACAAAATGTTGGGTAGGTACCTGGAAACTTATTGCTGTTGGAAAATATTTTGCGATATTATTTTTATTTTTGTCGTTGATATATTCAGAAAAAAAATAGATTTTTCAATAATATTTTGAATAAAAATAAGTCGGAAAATATTAATTTTAATGATATAACTTGAGCTTTATATAATATAATTACTAGTGACATCTAGCGTGAAGTAATTCAATCTTAACAGACGTTGAAGCAATATTATTCTGACTGTCGCTGTGAAAATCCTTCATGGAAATAACGAAAAATTTAGTCCTAATTGATTCATTTCGAATTTTCTTTGCCTAATTTTCTTCAACACTGACCGAATCGCCAAAAAATTGAAATTTTTCAGACTTGCACTTAGTTTTCTGTTTTTATAGTCTACTAAGTTGAACTACTAATGTATAGATGTCGCTAGTGATTGTACAAAATTAAATAATTTATTGAATCATGAGATTATTTTGGTAACTGAATTATAAAACCCAAAATGCGCTCTATAAAAAAAAGTATATATCGTCAAATATTGAATTTGTTACATATTGTATGACCATTAGTAGTTCGGACCTTTGCCGCATCCTACAGATTCCTATTTTGGTGCAGGTGTTCAATTTACCTTGTTCACTTTAGACTATCGACGGCTAGATGGCGCCAGTAGTAATAAAAAATGAAATAGATCGAAATAGACACACTTATTAAAAAAATGCCAATAAATATATTTTAAATTTTATAGTGCTTTCCAATATACAGCGTGTAACATTTCTTTTAAAATTAATTGAACGAAAGAAAGTTTCGCCACTTGGACATCATCATCATCTGGTATTTTATTTAAAAAAAGGTTATTATTAAATTGAAAGGATGACCCGACTAAACTTATTTTAAATATAAATAAATATAATATATTCCTAATAAAAAATCACCTCCACGTACTTTCCAAGGTCGATATTATCTATTAATAAAACACTAATCAATACAATTACAAAACTCTGACCTACCTTTTACACTCATTGAAGAATTAAAATATATTTTTAAACAATTCTTTCTTCCACTATTATAACAAAACTAGAGGGGTGGAAATATACTTATTAATTTATTAAAACCAATTTTGAAAAAAAAAAATAGCAAATCCTTGTTGGTCAACTACAGGTAGTGAAAGTCTTCGATATCACCTTCAACGTTATCGGTAATAACTTGATTTTTTCCAATATAAATATTGCTAATAATTTTAAATTGTTAGAAAATATCAAGGTTGGTAGATGTATCTACTGTCTACTATTAACGTCTAGTAGTATCCTTACGCAACATTTCTAATTAAAGCGGTAATTTAGAAAAAAATATCTTGTGGTTTACATACAGAGTGTCCCCAAAAGATGGATAATAAATGGGCTAGTTTCATGGGTATGAATTAACAAGTGAATTCATACCAGGGGGGGTTAAGAATAACATATCTTTTTCCATGATAACGATATTTATCTCAAAAAGTTGAAAATATTTATGAAATTTAGTTTTAAAAATTTAAATAAAATTTTATAGTAGAAAGTGTGCTTCTGTTTATTTATCTTTTAAAAGACAAATCTAATAAAAAACACCACCACAAATACTTTAATAAAATTCGGAAATCAATAAACACACAAAACAATAAACCACATAAACAAAACATTTGTAGGTTATGGCATTTGTTATTGTTTTAGGAGGCACTCAAAATACCCTAAAAAGAAGAAGAATAAGGGTTCCGGAACTAAATCGAGTTTCGAACTCTTCGGAATTCTAGGGTAACGCAATTAATCTTGTGACATTTTCATTGAAATTCATGAAACGAGCCCATTATACCACGAATTCTGGGGGATCTTTTCGAGACACCCTGTATAATCACCATTTTATTTTTATGTTTTATGTAAAAGTTTATAAAAAATTATTATCTTTAATACACTTCTAAAAAATTCGACAACTAGAAAATCAACAAAAATATTTTCAAGTTAAATTCATAAAATAAATAATGAATTTGGGTTTATCCCACTTATGGTTATTATTGTGATATGGTTTTATGGGATATTTTAAAAGTATTAACAATTAAGCATCTATTTGTTTTCTATTAAAATGGTAGATACAGTTTCTTTCAAAAGAAATTGGTTCAAATAAAAAATAATCATCGGGTGTAACTACCGTAAAAAAACAATTGTTAAAATTGCAATAAATAAGGCCAACCACTCGTTAGAAACGTTTTACGCACAGTAAACAATATAAATATTGTCGGTTAGATCATTTTCCAGTACTTCGGTGGTGAACAATATTATTATTCGCTATTTATATATTTTTTATATTGGCCTTCCTTTGTGCCCACACTATAGAGAAAGTAAAAAAAGAGCTACAAAGAGCGTGGTTGAATCTCGGGACAGCGCTACTCTATCGCCCTTTGTGGCTAAATACCACAATATATATATAATGAATTAAGCATTAATATTTGCAATTAAGCATTAATATTTGAAAAAAAAATGTTTTCCAATGATTTAAATTCAAGTTTTTAATTTTGCAACAACGATAATTATTAATAAAAACCTGAAAAATAAACATTTTTTAATTTTTCCAACGGGGGATCTATTGTGAAGCCTTTCAAGAATTGCTCCAAGAGAGGAAAAAAATCTCAAATTTATAGTTTAACAATTATCACACTTGCAATGTTCAAGCAGAAAAAAATTATTAGTTAACAATTGAATAACTAATTGAAAAATTGTGATAAAAATTTTTTTCAGGCGGATTATTGTTCATTTATCTATCCAGTAAGCCACTGAATTCTTTTCATTTCTTAAATTTCATATTTAATATGTTAAAATAATTTTTATTAATAAAGTGTGCAAAGTACGGAAGCCGGAACACCTGTTTTTGGCCGTATTTTCATCCCTCTGGGAAATTTATAAATATTGGTCCTACAGTTCCTGGAGTCGGGGTTTTTTTTAGGAAATTTCCTCCTCTTTTCAAATCTTTTTTTTAATTTGAAAAATCTTTATTAGTTTTTGAGATATTTGCACAAAACTAAACCCCTTTTTTTTTAGTTAATTGTTAATAACTTTTGCAATTTTTGTTTGCGGAACTTCATTTTTTTCAAAAATCATCTAGATGCCATCCCGAATCGAATGACACCTCGATCATAATTTTCGGAGACTGCTGAAAAAAGTTGGCCAAAAAGGCACTTGTTGACTAGATTAATAAAGGAGATGTCTCCTAGTGGCCAATGTACACTTTCCTGGGAAGGACGATGACCTAGGAGGGCAACTTTAGTTTACTCCCTAGTTTACAGATACAGATGTCTATAATAGTATTATAAACGCTGTAGATGCTTTGGCAACATCTCATCAATTTAAAGTACAAAACAAAATTTTTTATTTATTTATCGACTTTTTCAAAAACCCCGTATATTAAAAAAAAAGTAAATTATAGAAAGTAACAAGTACTACAAATTAAGTACTTGCAATTGTAACATTTACTTGCACAATTATAAGAGTAAATATAATTTGTCTTGAAACACACCCTCGCCTCTATCTTATATAACTCGTATGGTAGCATTTACGCCTACTAAATAAATTTATTTTAAAGACCATAGTTCATGCAAGTAACGTACTTTTAAAACCGAAGAAAGTACCAAGGTTGTTTTACATAAAAATAACGAGAGGTTGAATTGTAATCGTATATTTTCTTCAATAACAAAAAAAAATGTTTTCAAAGTGAAAGGACATCCTGTATAAGTGTATAACAATGTAAGAAGTGATGACACACTGGTATATCCGTATGATACTGGTACTTTTATCGTAAAAGTGTTTACAACATAATATCTGGCAATTTTATAAATACTTTAATTGCAAATTTAGGTACTTGGGATTTTATAAAGATCGTGTAATGTATTTGCGAATTTGTATTTATAATAAGCACTAGCTTAGACCCATCCTGCAAGCGACTAAGCACACACACACACACCAGAAGAACCTCTCTTGTTTCGTTTCACTCTTTACTCAGTTGCATTGTTCACATTTCAAATCAGTCTTAGCCGGACCTCGCGCGGTCGTCATAGTCAGCGTCCGCCGTCACCGTCACCTGTTGAAATGTAGGCGCTGTAAACAAAAGATCGTAAAAAAAACAATATATACGGTGAATATAAAAAAAAAAACCAGTGAAGATTTTTTTAAGGGTTGTTTGAGTGAAATTTATTTGGATATACTGCAAATTTAATTGCTGTAAGTTTTCGAAGGTCGTAGTTGATAGATAGTTTGATTTTTTTACGAAGAAACATTTTAATTAAAAAGTAATTATCTATATTGTTACAATTAATAGCTTTTTGTTTTACGTGTATAGTTAGGTGCTATATTTTTTTGTTAAAATTGGCAACCTTGTTATTTTTTTTCATTTGATTTTAATAGTTTAAAAAGACATGGCATGGCCGGTGCGATTTCAAAGAACGGCTTTCGATTTTCTATTCAAGGTAAAATAATGCGAGTTTCGCAAAAGCAGTCGCAACCGGGCAACCAGTGCTGCTAATTTTTTTTCACGATTTTGTCGAGAACAATACCAACTCAGTATCGGATTAAGGGGACTTTTTTAAACTTATTGTACTACATTATATACACTGTGGGCTGAAATAAAGGAGTACATTTTTTAATTGAAAATATTTTTTGTGTTTTTCGGGCGATTTATTTTCTTTTTGCAGGGCTAATAATCTAACATGTCCTCAACATGACTGTGAATTTGGAAGCAAAAATAATGTACAGGGTCGGACTTATAAAAAAAATTATAAAACAGTGCATTTGAGCTCGTTGCAAATTTATTTCGGCCCACTTCAATAAAATATATAGGGTGGTTGTATATATATAATCATATACCCTTATACCCTTAGGTGTCGGGTTTGCAATTTAATTCTCATATATACATTTTTTCCATTCTTTCCTGTTTCTTGTCAATGTTCTCGCCTCTTCCATGATTTACCTCTCTCTCTCTCTTAGTATATTACCCACTATTGTATTCCATGTTTGTTTTGGTCTTCCTTTTTTTCTTATTTGTATTTTTGCCTCATATATCCTTTTAACTTGTCTATTGTTATTCATTCTCTGAATATGTCTTTGTTCTATAAATTTTAGTACGGGCTGGACACCTAATTCCTCTCTTATTTTTGTGTTTCTAATTTTGTCCATTCTTGTTGTTTCTTCGCAAGTATTTCATTTCTGCTGCCTATATTTTGCTTTTTTGTTTACTGGTAAGAGTCCAAGATTCGCATCCATAAGTTAAAACTGGTCGATATATTGTATTATACACTTTTACTTTTGTCTCTTTGGTGATTTCTTTTTTGTTTAGAAATTTTTGGTGCATGGCATAATATAGCTTAAAAGTTTTCTCTATTCTTTCATTTATTTCTGCATCTTGTTTTCCTGTTTCGTAAAAAAGTTATTCCTTATTTTAATTTCTGTCTTGATCTTCTGATTTCCTATTACAAGTATTTTGGTTTTATTTTTGTTGATTTTCATGCCTTCTTCTTCCATAACATCTTTCCATATGTTCAAGTTTTCCTGTAATCGGTTTTCACTTCCTGCTATTAACACCACATCATTCGCAAAAACTCCTTCGGGTATCTCTACTCTTTCTAAATTTTTATACCCACCTTCTGTTCGCTTTTTTTAATAATACTGTCCACATGTATGTTAAATAGTGTTGGGCTCAGTCCCCCTCCTTGTCTTAATCCTATGTTAGTTCTAGCTGTTGGTTGTATTATTTTGAAAATTCTAAAAAAATAAAAACAACATTTGGATCTGGGTCTTTGCACTGTAATTTTAGATTTCGTCAGTACCTAACTGTAAAAATTAGGAAAACATTGAACAATGTAAAACATTTTCAATGGGTCAGCGATTCTAGCACATGTAGTATTAAAAATATGCTTATCTACAAAACTATTTAAATTCGTTCAATTAAAATTAATAAAATGCCTTAGTCAGTAGCACAGTAAACATATAAGTACTTGTCATGGAATTTTATTTAATAATATTGATTAAGTTGAGTTGACGATGATATCATTTCTTAGATTGATATATAACGGAATCTTCAAAACATAAAACTTTTGTTTGTTTTTGAACATAAATTGTGAAATTTCGAAGCTGCCAACAATATAAATAGCATTTTCGAAATCACCCTGTATACAATATGTCCTCCTAAGTTGGAGGCATATGGAAAACTTTTTTATTATTAATTTTAGGAAGAAAAATTATTCTTCATAAAAAGTTCTGCGTTAACTAAAACTTAGAATACAGTCATCAAATATCAGAATTTTTTAGTCGTATCCACTTTTTTTAATAATATTTTTCGATATTGTCATATTGTCTTGAGTAAGACTCAGTATTTTTTGACAAACCTCATATACGACTAAAAAATTTGATAATTTGATGACAATATTATAGGTTTTAGATAATGCAGAACTTTTTATGAAGAATAACTTTTTTTCTTAAAATTAATAATAAAAAAGTTTTCCATAAGATTCCAACTTAGGGGGACATATTGTATATAAATCAATAAAAACAAAGCTAACATTATTTTTGTTGCACTGTTATAATTGTACATATTTAAACTACAGGTAGAATACAAGAAAAAATTGTTACGAAACAAAGTGGTTTAAGATTTAATCGAAATTAAAAAATTTAATTAATAATAATCTCAATCGTTGCAAAATATCAATAATTTGTTATATAATTGACTCGAACTAAGTTAACAATTTGATGACTCTACATTTTTATTAAATAGATCTAAATTTCGTAACTTTTAGAAAAGTAATTACATTTTGGACATATTATATCAATCAATATTTTTAAAATTAAAAAAAAATCATGAAAAAACAGTTTTTTTCCTTATAGAATACAGTTCTATGTAGTACTGCATTGCATTTTCTGCACTAACGTATCTTTGTTGAAATAGAAGACTTTGTTTACGTTTCTCGCGGTTTTCTAACCTCAAATAGTACCGAACTGATTGAAAAATATTATAAAACCTCTTCGACCGTATCCCAGACCGAGCTCTTTTGAATAGTAGATCCGTGACGTGAAGATGAATAGTTTCTTAAAAAAAAAAGAACACTAACAATGACAATACGTATTCTTTTGAATAGAATCTGTTAGATTCATCTTCAACAGCTACGGGTTCAAGGACATCCGATATACTTAATAAGATAGAAAAATTACTTGAAAAAAATAGTGTCTTCCTACTTATAGGAAGGGCTTCACGACGCAGAACATTTTGAAACATCACCACTAATCTTTTCTATAGTAGATGAAACTCTGCAACTGATCATTATAATCGAATCAATTTTATTAACGAATGAACATCTGTGTAGTTGGATTATTTCAACTACATAAGTTCTAATGATCTACTTTTCAAGCTCTCTCAGTTTCCGTTTGGGTAACGATGAAAAGCATTTTATTTAAACGCTTATTGGTGAAAATTTGCACGCAAAGCAAAGCATTCCTTCATATATTAACAATAAGATCCTAAAAAAATAATATTACAGACCAAAAAGTAAAGAAAACTTCAATGTCATTGAAAGTTTTCTATATCACATATCTGTATCTGTAGAATAGGTAGAGTGAGTGTAGGCTGACAGTACTTAGGCCACATGTGACCCATTGTACATCCTCCTAGATCATCGTCCACCCTGTACTCTCCAGGAAGGTGGAGAGGTCAATAGGACACATATCCTTTATAGGTCTGTTCCAACCGCAGTCAGAAACTGTAAGAAACGATCAGAGAATGACTGGTCACGGCAAACAACGAGTTTACGTTCGCGTAATTCCTATCACTGACTGCGATGGTCGACTATTCTCTGATCGTTTCTAACAGTTTCTGACTGCGGTTGGAACAGACCTTATATCGGCTGGTATAGGCCAAGACTCACCGAACACACTCTCTTATTGACGATAACTCCGGACACTCGCATAAGACATGCCTGACAGTTTCATCTTCCTGTTCACACATCCTGCATAGAGGTGTGTCCACTAGCCCCATGGTATGGAGGTGTTTCCTTAGTTGACAGTGACCAGTCAGAAATCCTACTGTTAAACGTAGGTTTTTCCTGGTCATCGCCAAATATCTCTTCGGCCCCAGCTTTCCAGGGTCGTCCAGGGTGATCCTGGCAAGTCTACATCCTTTGATTCCATTCCCTCACGTATAAAATTTCGTAATAAATTTTTCTTATCATCAATTTTTTTAACGAACTCCATATAACAAAGCATATCTGATGATTATCTTGAATTATATACGTTTAAAACGCACACTATCAAGATGTAACAGACACACTATCGAGGTCTATTCTCGTTTGTCATCTGAGTTTTGTTTCCTTTTCTTTTGTTGGCGAAGTAGGTTATCGCCTGCTATTCGAAAACGCGTAGTGCAGTAGCCTTAAAGACAACGAAGTATTTTTTTGGTTAATTTATAACGTTAATTTGATATGTTTTCAACTCTTTCTGATAATTATTATAATTAGTAATTAGGAACAAACAGAAGATATAATATTTTTTATTGCAAAGTTGGTCAGAAGGATATTCTTGAACTTTTTTTTCTTATTTTTTTGGGAATCAAACCAGAATAATGTTTTTTATTTTTTATTTCGACGTTTCGACAAAAATAATATTGGAAGGGCCCAATAATAAAAGACGAAAAATCAAAGAAAGTGCTTCAATAAAACTAAATGCAGATAAATGTGTAGCTAGTATTTCAGTCGAATGTAGTCAAATTTGGTTACCAATATTAGAAAGAGAAATTTCCAATAATCAATTAAGTACCTGCATTATCAGGATAGCATCATAAGTTTTTATCCAGGTTTTCTCATGATTTATCATTTGAATAGTTGTTAATCGATACACACTTCAATACACAAAATCACCAAACCGAGTTATACATATTTTGATAACAAAAATAATCATACACAAAATAGTAACAACAAATGCGTTTTATTAACAACATTTCCAAAATAAGCGAAAAAAAAGCGCTATCCTAATAAAAACCGTTCCTGGAACGTGCACTCCACATGATTCCATTTCTAGTAGACTATCATATCGTTAGAATGTCATAAAATAAAATATTTTATTTCACATTTTACCAAAGATGTGATCTACTATGAAAGGACCTTAATAAAATTTGACAACAAAGTTTTGTAGTCTTAAACTTCATTGTCTAGTTGACAATTTTTTTTTTTCGTTGTGTCAGATAGGGACCAAAAATTATTTCATTAATTGACAACGGTAGCTGGAACGCTACCGAAACGTCGAAATAAAAAAATAAAAAACATTATTGTGGTTTGATTCCCCAAAAAATAAGTAGTGCCACAAGGAACTTACAGAAACTTGAAAGGAGCTGCTTGGTGCAAGAAATAAAGAAACAAGTGTAAATACAGATGAAGGTCGACTTTTCAAAAAAACAACTCGATAATAATAATAATAATAATAATGAAAATATCTTAACGTAAACTTTGCTGAAAGTGAATTTTGTTTGAATATTTAGTATTATACAATTCGTCTTGCTCTACTTAATCTTAAACAATTCAATTTATTTTTATATAGTTATCTATAAAGTAGGTTTGTGATTTCTCTCATTTTGCCTTCTTAATCTTCTAAGGTCGAGTTGCACCACAAATTTCCAGCTACTCGATGAAAATTTACCCACAAATCAATATCTATTAATTTTCCAACTCTGCCTATTTGAATTACGTTCAGTTTGCATTTTCTTTAATTAAAAATAACCTCGACCGTTTTTAGCAGCGTATTTATTTATTTTTATATTTAGTAATATCACACAGGTCAACGAACAGAAAGACTTGACGCTTTTCATTTTCCATAGACTCTCTCATTCTCGTCTATAATTATCTTTTTTTTTATTCGAAAATTGATCATTGTTTACATACTAAGATGTAATAAGGAGAAGTGGTTATCAATTTATAAATCTATTATTATACACGTACTTTCACTCGATGTTGTTTATTGTTTGATTCAATAGAAGCCATATGGTCTTCTTATATCAATATAACAATCAATTTTAGTTTTTTGAACACTCCTCGTATTTTTTAAAGTAACTTTTGCTTGTATTTACGTCCCAATAATTATTTCTTGAAAGCAATTTAAAATGTTTAAACAAATTATAGTGAAACTTCTTTTTTTTCAAGTCTAAGAATTAAACAAATTACAAATTTATTATTTAAATCGACCGAAAAATTCGAGTTAAAATACCGATGAAAACAATTCTTTAAATTAATCGACCATGCCATGTTGATAGGCCAGACGAGGTAACAACTACAAGAAATTAGCAATACGGCTGATTTTTTTTCATAAGTACCTCAAAGTATGTAGATTAATATAAAAAAAAGTTTACCAGTCTATCGATTTCCCAAATTAGAAAAAAAGAATCAAAAAACTTTTTAATATTTCGCGCTGGGAGGAAGGTAGAGCGGATGCGGAACACATACTTAGTTTACCGAATTTTTTACGGACAAACCATTGCTCGGACGAAAGAAACGCAGGAAACCTTTTTTGTTGCAAAACACTTCCTCTACACAGTGGTATTTTTTATTTTTCTCTACCTTCCTCCCAGCGCAAAATATTGAAGAATTTAGAAAAAAAAAG
>CAJUYG010004314.1:0-17160 GCA_910591675.1 Galerucella calmariensis
TACACCTGTACAAAGATGCGCACTACTGTAAGTCCAAAAAGATTAAAAACAATTTTACTGTGAACTTTAGTTGAGGTATAAGAGAGCTTGTCATACGCACAAGATAGGCAACTTTTATTGATGTTACAGCCGGCCGTCTAAAATGTTGTACAATAAAATGAATACTTATTGGCTCAATATAAAACATTTATATTTACATTAGGGTTTACGCTATTTACAGTAAAATAAAAATAACATAAACGATACAAATATCCAAATATAAACTGGGTACGGGAAACCATTCCAGAATGACGTTACCGACATATCAGCTATATTGCTAGTTAAGCTTTAATTAGCAATCATTTCTATAATTATCTAAAATGCCATCGTTTTGTATTGTTGTTAGCGAGGTTACTATTTAATTGATCTCTCTCTGTGCATCTGAATTTTTTGTTCTTCAATCACCCAACTCCTCTGTTGTTTGTTTTTTTATCGTCTGTCATTTTAATTAATATTTAATTCGACTGTCAGCTCCATGTGTTATAGAAGCATAAGCTCAGAATAGCTATGGCGAGTTTAAAATTTAAGAGTCACTTAGTTAAAGTTCAGTTGCACCAATGTTTTTGTTCTGCTTCTTAGCTCCACATTTAAAAACCAGGAGGAGTGATTTGAATTTAAGTTGGCGATTCTGTAGACTTCTGGTTGGTCAGATTCAGCCCAGTTTTACACAACACTTTTTAATATTGACATCAGCTGATAGTTTTCATTTTTGATAGTTCTGACAGATAAATAAATAAATATTGGATGAAAAACCAAAAGTATTCTCAAGCAGTGGGTACATTATTACTTTACATTTTTTAAAGTAGTAAAGTCGGTTTAGCGAGTATTAATAAGGGAATATTGAAGTAGAGGAACATTATATAGTGCAGAAAATATTGGTGGAATACCAGGACTTTTGAAAAATTGTGATGAGTGAATGAAAAATGTCGTTAGAACAAAAATGTTATCTGTCCTGGACAAAATTTTGCAAGCTTCAAAGAAACGTTCAGACTTTCTTGGAAAAAATTAAATTTATCTGTGTCACCTTTTGACGAGTCAAATGTAGGTACTATTTATTTGTTATATACATATTTGGGAAGAAATCGCCAAAGTTCATCGGAAGAACATGCCATGGAAGATATAAAACAATATAGAAAAGAATGGGTTTGGTAGAAAATACATTATTGGTTTTTGAAGTTAAAAAGAAGGAAAAAGGTATCTCAGAAGTATTTGAAAAGTGGTTTATTACACTTAATCCGGCAACATAAAGATAACTGTTGGAAATGTTTAAATTAATACTGCATATTGCTCTACAATGCTATTAATTTTGTAGTATTGCTATTGCCAGAACATATTATCAATTGTCATATTCTTTTCAATTTAATTGCAATAAATATAATCAAAGTAACTTGACTATCTGTAATTCTCCACCATCAACAATGACCATAATTTGTTTGTTGTCGATGTGAATCTGAATCTTCTTATATTTGAATAAGAAACGAAACAGGAAAAAGTCTTACATTTTGTTTAATGCGTAGGTACATCTGAAAAATATACTGCAGATCAGAGCAGAAATCGACTTATGACTAAACTATCTTTGCTATCAAGGCATATTTAATATATTTGGAACACGACTGTTGACTACGTTTTCGGAACACACCCTTTAGTAACTAATCTGGTAACTTTTAGTGGTGTGAGTGATGCTTTTCAAATTACTCCTCCTGGTTTTTAAATGAACTATAAGTGTTTAATACATTTGAGTTTTATTGATTTCTCTATGGTTTCTAGCGACTCTTCTTTTTTGTGGTTTGAAATAACGTATTGAAAGCTGTTAAAAGTCAATTCTTTGAAAATCGAAGGATTTTATTCTTGTTTTTTAAATAAGAAAATTGTTTATAATCGAAAACACAGTGAAAAATAAGGAAATTAGATTGACAAGTTATACAGTTCGGGAAAAAGAATTGCTAATATCCTTAGATGCAAAATAGAAAGAGGTTATTGAAAATAAGAAAACTGATGGCCTGTCTCTGAGGATCTGGGATCCAACCCAATATGGCCGACCTGCCAAAGTCAGGTGTTCTGGAATGGTCTGTAGCTCAATCCGGCTTTTCTATAAATACAATTGTAAGTCTATATCCTCCGGCTTTTCTATAAATACAATTGTAAGTCTATATTCTCCGTCTCTTTTTCTGGTATTGTTAATCTTTGTTGCCAATATTTGTGAATTTGTCTTGACGAATATAACTATCGTATGGGCCATAGAATGCTTTGTTTATTTATATTTGCTTAACCACTTTAAAAAATCATTTACTCGTTTACTCAAACTTATATCTAGTCTCCATGAAACAATTTTGTTCCGATTTTTGTCAGTCTGGCCCTACGATCTTAATTTCAGTCATGTATAAGTAATTGGAACAAACCTTTTGTTACTATGCATAAGAATTTTATAATGCATGTTCAATTGCATTTCTTCGACCAATTTATTCTGTAATATTGACTCGGCTACTATATAAGTAAATATCGAATCCTCCATTATAAAAAAAACTCTATAAGCGCTGCTTACCTGGAGATGGTGGTTGAGAACTGCATCTGGAGCTATGATCGCTCAAACTTTCCGAATTACCGGCAACACCGATACTGACAGGCTGCCAATGCATGTGACCTACAGGTGAGGATTGCAACAAAATAAAATCTGTCTCACCTAGTCCGCTGGTGCTGTTGGTACGAGAACGATAACCTCTGGGAGGATAATCTAAACAAAATTAAGCGTTCTAAGCTGTGTTGGAACGAGAAAGGAACGTGTTCTGGTTGGAGGACAGATATGTTCCAGAAAATAACTGGAAAAATATATCATTTCTTTTATTAACCCTTAAATTGTGGCACAAAAACAACAAATTTACTCAAAAATTTTATGTGTAGATTTTTTAATATTGTTATATGTAGATTTTTAAATATTGTTTTGTGCAGTTTTTTGGTTGTGAAGTATATTTAATAAGTAGACAGAAAAGTTCTAGGACGAGACCTGGTTGTGAGAAAAATAAATTACAAACATTGATAAAAAACGAGATACTACCAAAGATTGGGAATTGTTTCAAAGATTCATTAAAAAACAAGTCGCCGGGCTAAAAGAGATTTATTTCGCAGCTGTCACAAGCGAGGGAGATCTCTACAATAAAAGACAGAAGACTGATGAGAATGTTAACTTTAGAGAAGAGAATTAGATTGGGAACACACTGCTATGAAACATGTATTTTATCACTGTATTTTGATATTTTTTTGTGTTTGGTCGAATTTTCAACCATTCTATAAACGTTGAACAAATCAGATTAACGTCTTTCTCTAAGTTACATTTCATATATCCGTTCCTGAGTCAGGTTAACTACTGTGTTTATAAATATTTCAACAACCTATCCTTATACTTGTCAAAAGAATCTATATTATTAAAAATTTAGCTGCTTGTTTACTGCTTATGTCAGTTAAGATCAAATGAATGCATGTCGAAGTAAAACTGCGCTAAAAGTTTTAACAGGGACATTGTCGCCTGAATGGGCACCTAAAAAAGCTCAAAATAGTGGAGGAAGAATGTAGATTTTGTGGCATGGAAGAAGAAACCTCCATCCAGATACTCTCTAACTGCACAGCACTTCAGAATCCTAGGGCATAGCATCTGAGATATTATTGGATAGAAGAGGAACATTTACCTAAATTGAAGTCTGCTGATATCCCAAAATTCCTCCGGGAAATAGGATTAAAGGGGCTACTAGTTTCTGAGCCTCTCCTCAGTAGAAGTAAGGGGGCACAATAGATCCTTTAGGTCTCAGTGAATGTCACCTCAAAATACATACCTACATACTGCTTATATCAACAAATCTATTACGAAGTTTACAGGTTTTGAAATTTAATTTTTTTCAATATACTGAATGAATATCGATTCCAGTTATTTTATAGACGTTTTTTAAGTGTTTTATCGAAAGAATCATGCTTCTGTGCAGAAATAGGGAGATAAACATTCAAAACCAAATCAGATTTTAAGTTTCAAGAATTTTCAATACTAATGTACTTGACCACCAGTTGATTAAACTATATCAATGATGACATGTCACATGTGCTTGATTTCACTCAAATTACAGACATCTACAATAGAGACGTTTAATGTTTTTGGGAAACTGCTTCTATAGTTCTATAAATAAGTCTTTGAATGAGATCATTTGATTCTAACCCAGTCCATTTTTTTCATGAAGCAACTATTGGCCCCGCATATTCAAACCCACTTATCTCTACATGAGCGTATTTTTTTGAGTGAAACTTATTAAGATGTGGTATGTTGAATTTTTTTGATGTGTAGTATCATCAGTTTTCGATTGTAAGTTTCCTATCAAAATTATTCTAAATTGCCAGGAAATCTCCTCAGGCTTTTTGTACTCGTCAGAGTCTAACAGCGCCTATAATAATCTACTACACTATTAATTAACCACAAAATTGTAACCTATACATAGCAAATAAACATATTGAGTATTGAATTGTTTTTTAACACTTTATTCAAGAACCCATAGCAGAAAGGGCTCTTTGAAAGAATTTGCTATAGGCCCCGCGCTTGCCTAATCCGGCACTGGTTGATAGTAGTGATAGTAATTCACGCTCATCTGCTTAATAAACATATCTTACATCAAAATAAAGGTAATTTTATTCCGAACACGTTGATATCGTTATATAATGTTGCCACCACAAAATGATACAAGTAATGTCACTTCTGACCGACCACTGTTGAATGCTGCAGACTTCTTTTCTTATTGTAATTTATGATTTTCTTCATATTGTAGAAATATTAGATTTGTTTCGACGATAAGACGATAGGTTTTTGGGTTTGACACCACATGAGGTTATATTTACAGGGGTGCTCTCTTTGCTTTCTCAGTATTTTCAGATTCGTTGAGATCGATCGTTTTATATTTTAAAACAATAAAAATGTAAAACAGAACACTCAACTCAGAGAAGCAGAGTGCAATAAACAGAAAACGCTATGAATCTTTGGTAGTTGCAATAAATACTTACTTTTAATATTTTCGTGTAGTCCTCAAACGGTCATGAATCAATATCAGTAATTAAATTCGGGGAAATGTCACAAACACCATTAAAAATTAGTTATGCATGCAAATTTAAACAATAACAATATCGTCTATGAAATAGCCAGTGGGTATGTCACTGCTTTACATACAACTATGAGGAATTATCGGATATATCGGCTATTTGGAGAGTTACGATTGATTAGTATTTCACAGACGATACAGAAATATTGTTTTTTTTTTACAATTTTTCCATTATTCAACTCTCAAAATTATAATTAAACCTTAAATCAGGTGTTCCGCTTATTTTGCCTGACTCTGTATATTATAAAGATATGAAATTATAGAATTAACGTTATTTTATGTCACTATAAAAAATAACTAAACCTGTTTGCAATTGATCTATTAGATAAGAAAGATAATCAATTTTTTTGTCAATTATATAAAAAAGATAAAGTCAAATTCATATTGTTAACAGTGTTATATTATCTATGTTGTTAACCTGTGTCAAAATTTTGTATAAACCAATTGAGATTTAAATTTGAAAAACGGGGTTTCTAAACAAAAATTTTGGAGCGTTGCGAGATAAGTAAAGAGTATTAATTTTTGGAAACTATTAAAAAGTCGGATAAATTTGGAAATAAATTTAAAAATCAAATAAAATAGAAACATAAAAGAACAAAAAATGTTAGAATTACAGTTGGATTTATAAATGTTCAACATAACAAGAAGAAAAATAAAAATAATTGATAAAGATAGTATGAAGAGTTAGAATGGTAGCGATAGAAAGAAGTGAATTTATTAAAATTATGCATGGAAAAAAAATTTATATTTTGGACATTAAAAAAATAGTGTTGAATTTAAAATGGGTTGGTGTAACAAAATATAATATAATAAGGGTAATAGCATTTCTAAAACAATACCTACTAATTTTTCATATTAAAATTTAAATAGATATTTTTTTTACATGAAGACCATGCAATGTAATTTCTCAAAAGTAACAATATAATTAAATTTGAGGAATTTTTTTTGAGAATATTATTAAAATAACAGGAACATTTTGAACCACGACCTGAGAATAGTTTTGGCTGGGGCATTTTACATACAACTAAAGATTAAAAAATTAAAACCAATATACTATATACCTCGAATGGCTTCTGCATTCTTGCTGTAGACATATAGAGTAGACCATAAAGGATATACAATTTTTAAAATAATTCAATTGATATAATTTTTGATTAATTACAATGTGTTCTTTTTTTAGTTAATTTAAAATTTAAACGAATAATTTTAAACATCTTTTTGTAAAAGCCCATATTCCTGTATAAAATCAAGTTGAATAAGAAAAACTTGTAATTTGTGGAACAAAAGTGAACAAATACAAAGCCAATTACACAGAAAAACATGCAAAGCGTTAAGGACATGCAAAATGGACATCCACAGATATTGAATTCAATATATAGAATAAAAACAAAAAGTGACAAACAAAACATAAAGTAATATTTTCAAACCTCTAACAAATAAGGACGTCTAGGGACTTTTTTCAATGGCCTGTAAAATGACAAACCTGTGTATACATTATCAACAAACTAAATAAAATAAAAATACGTCATGCATTCATTCAGCAAATTTTATTTTCTAATTAATATATACAGTTTAATTATGCTTAACTAAAATAAATAAAATATCACTAATAGTTTGTTCTTTTAATGGGAGGTCTATCTATCGAGTATCATGCAGAAAGGAAAAATGAGGCTTTACTAAGTTTACAAAAACATTATTGGATTTTGTTATCGTTCATTTCAAAAACATTATTCCTACAGCTCGAATTCAACGTTTTCGTTAACATTTAGATTCCGAAATTTTTGACAAGGAAAAAGGTTGTGCGATTCATGATTCTTAAACCACATACAAAGTAGCAGTTTTCTGTTTTTTTAATGACATGGAAACTTGGATGATAGCACAATAGGGACCTAAAAATTTTATATGTCGTAGTTAGTTGAAAGTATGTTCAAAAACGATATAATTCCAATAATGTTTTTTAGGATGTCACAATGAATTCAATAACTGCAAAAGACAGTGTTAACATAAATTATTGTTTCTATTAATCACAGCAGAGGGAAAATAAAAAGATCTTCTGAAATATAAGAAACTTATAAAAACAGTTGGATATGTAGAAGATGATATTAACGATATAAAATAAATAACGAAATTTCTCATGACAAAAATTTAAATAATGTTAAAAAGGACATTGCATTACCATAAAATGAACCAAAGTTAGTAAAATTATAGATTGATAACAAACGGAATTGAATAAATATCGCTGTTTTGGAAAGTATTTGAAAAATGATCGATCCAACTGAAACTAGAAGCTAAAAGATAATCTGTAAGCAATAAAAAATAAAAATTAAATAAGTGGCATACTAAATTTTTGGAAAATCATAGAAGAATAGACAGATTTATGCAAATATGGAATTTAGCACCTATAGGATTAGTGTGGATTTGGCACCTATTCAATATTGAAATATTGATCTAAGAAATGTAAACTTACAGATTCTCTAAGATTGAAGAAATGTTTCTCAAAGTTGTCCTATATAAACTTATGTAATTTCATGTAATTTGTAGAAAATATGTGAAAATAACAACCTTGAGATACAAAAGCAATTTTTAAAAATGTATGAACTGTTTCACGAAAAACGGTAAACTCAATTGAATATTTAAATATTTTAATCATAAATATAAAAAATCACAAGTATTAAATTATAAATAGAAATTATTTGTACAGAGGTTTACGGTTTTCCGCAAAATAGATTTTAAAAAAAAACAATCAAAAGATTACCAATGATGGAAAAAAGAAAAAATTAATCACTACTTATTTTTACGTAAACCATCACCAAATTTATTTGCATTCGAGGTACCAGGCACTTGCAAACCAGTTTTGTTTTCAAGACTATTTAAAGAAGCAGTGGATTTAAATACTTGCGAATGGATTTTGTTATTTTCATCCAAGTTATGAAATGATGTTACTTTCTTATACTTTTCGTTAGCCTGATAAGAGACAAGTGAATTGTACGGGGGTAGTAGTGCATTTTGAGATTCACCTTGGTTCTGGTCGGGGCTGGGTGGTATAACCGACGTTAGTGGAACGTCTGGCTCTATGGTTATTTTGGTTTCTTCGGTTTCCTCTAGAACATCTTCACACGCTTCTTCGTTCAACGTTTGTAATGCGCCGCATATCATTTGATCTTCTAATGTCACCTGCCATAGAATAAAGATTAATTAATTAACTGTAAGCATTTTTCAACATTTAAATTATATTGTGACCAATACTGTATCTATATTGTGACCAATATTGTATCTATAAACGATAAGCCAGCTGATAATCCCATTTATGGGTTTGAAGGTGAAAATAAATATGTTATCTTGTACAAAATACCAAACCCAAAGCTTAAGGCCGGTTTCATAATATTTATTTATATCAACAACTAGTTATTGGTATATGTCAAAGGTAATAGTTTAATACTATACTATTATAACGCCTCACAGAGTCTTTTAAATCGAAGAACAAAGACCGTTCACTAAGAAGCAGCAACTGCTTCCCTGGCTGTATGCCACGAAGGACATTGAATTACACTTCAAAGTTAACCAGGGTTGGAATATCTGCACGATATAACCAACCATTTTATTTTCTAATTCTAAAAGACAATGTCACTTATAGTATAGTCCTACAATATAATAGTAAGTACCTAATACATTTCAACAATAATTATTAAACAACGTACCTGATACTAAGTGAACGCATGTAAATAAAAAAATGATTTATAATGGAGGTTGGAAATAAATAAAGAATAGAAAGACCTTCAGCTCACCTGTTTTTCAATAATACTTTGCTTCCTTTGCCACTCTTCAGGTAATTTGTCTTTTTCATTTGTGGTGGTAGATTTATTGCTGTCTGAAAGTAAATCGAATGTGGATAATGTTTTGACGTTAATAGTAGAAGTAATATGAGTCACATATTTTGACATGGAACAAAATAATCATAAGAGAGAGTAGTTACTAATTATTATTAGTTCAGGTTAGGGTGGCAGTAGGTTGTTTGCATTTGCATGTGGTTTCATCTTGGTTTAAATTTTTGATTAGTTCGAATTTATGTTTAATGCCTTTTAATAATTAACAGCCTTATTAATAATAAAATTTAGATTTTAACATGACTTTAATCCTTTAATAAAAAAAGCATATTAATAAATAAATTTTTTTTTCTTTTATATTTAGGGAATAAAACCACAATAATGTTTTTTATTTTTTATTTCGACGTTTCGGTAGCGTTCCAGCTACCGTTGTCAAGATTAACTAGTAATAAAATAATTTTTGGTCCCTATCTGACACAACGAAAAAAATATGACAACTAGACAATCAATAATATTTTGAAGTTTAAGACTACAAAACTTTGTTGTCAAATTTTATTAAGGTCCATTCATAGTAAATGACACATCTGGTAAAATGTGAAATAAAATATTTTATTTTATGACATTCTAACGATATAATAGTCTACTAGAAATGGAATCCAGTGAAGTGCACGTTCCAGGAACGGTTTTTATTGGGATAGCGCTTTTTTCCGCTTATTTTGGAAATGTTGTTGATAAAACGCGTTTGTTACTTTTTTGTGTATGATTATTTTTGTTTTCAAAATATGTATAACTCAATTTGGCGATTTTGTGTATTGAAGTGTGTATCGATTAACAACTATTCCAATGATAAATCATAAGAAAACCTGGATAAAAACTTATGATGCTATCTTGATAATGCAGGTAATTGATTATTGGAAATTTCTCTTTCTTCTAACATTGGTAACCAAATTTGACTACATTCGGCTGAAATACTAGCTACACATTTATCTGCATTTAGTTGTATTAAAGCACTTTCTTTGATTTTTCGTCTTTTATTATTGGGCTCTTTCAATATTATTTTTGTCGATTTCCTTTGAATTTTATGCCCCTCTTCCCAAGCATGTTTACAAATACCTGACTTGAAGAAATCCCTATCTTTGATATATTTTTTATATTCACATTTTACTTTGTTCTAACACTAGAATGATACTAAATCCTTAGTAATCAGTAAGAGTATGTTTTACACCATGTTTAAGTTAACCTAACCTTTTTGGTCAAATGTCAGTTTGATTAATTGTCCGCGAAGCGGGAGGATTTTTCTGTCAAACTGCCATGTTTCCAAGTATTCAGTTAGTTAGTATGCTGTTATCGTGTTTATTATTAATAAGGCTGTATATGTTTAAAATTAGAATTGAAGAATGTAAACAACAGAGTAATAGTTGTCATATGTCAACATTTTTGTCCTGTACAAGCTCAAACATCCCAACGAAGGATAAAGAAAAAGAAGAAGCTGAAACATACAACAGCAAAAGAAGAGTACTATCGACAACTTCACATTTAAACTAGTGACGTATCTGCAATATAAGTTTCTTATGGCCGTTTGCGCGGGCATTTCAAGGGTCGCTTAAAGCATAAGGTTTCCTTAATTACTTGCACGGCAGTTTAAGTTCCACTTAAAGTAGCTAAAGTATTACTTAAAGGAAGCCGTCGATATTGGAGGCTTAACAGGTCCTTAAATTTAAAGTTGTTATTTATAACCTCACTTTTAAACATGTTCGTCACATTCACAGTTTATATATGTTACATTCCAGGCTGATAATGGATATGTGTTTTGGAGAAATTTTTTTAGAAGATGATTTAGACGTTCTTGAAATACTGGATTTTGGGTTTCCTAGACAATTCCGTACAAGAAGACATTAATTTGAAGAAATGGACGATTTAAATTTTTTTAAAGACTTCGGTTGTACAAGGAGACAGTTCTTGAAGCTTTTGCCCTAATCGAGCATAGTTTAGACTATCCTACTGATCCGATGCCGAAAAATTTGATGATCGAACGCGTTTGGAGGACGTTTTTTCAGTATTCATCATGTGCTGCGATAATTGGATAAACAAAATGGTGAAGGGCTTAGAGATAAAAAAAAAATTTGCTGCCAAGTGAAAATTGTAACAAACATTTACTACATTCACGTCACAGACTTACGTGACATACACTTTTTTATAGGTTATTTTTGGGTCGGGGAGCAAGTGCACTTGTACCAATTTCATTTGAAATAACACGAAAAGAACTAAGGAATGCAACGTTGCCGGTGTGTTCCACCACTTTGCTATTGGCTTAAGTTCAGTCAGTGCAAATAATTACATTTTAATAATACCTTAATTTTTAAACATTACTTAAGTTAAGTAAAGCTTAAGAAAAGTCCGCGCGAATGGCCATTAGTTTTAGTAAATTTCTGTTTCTATTTTTTTCAAGATTAGATGTAAAATCATTTTTATTCTTGAAAATCCAAATTCGTTACACTTATTAATATTCCCTAATAAAACATGGGGATACAATAATTTTAAGTTGAACACATTATTGCTATAACGACTACAGATTAGGGAGATGAAGAAATCTAGTTAATAAAAAAAGACACCCCTCGTACTAAGGAAAATAAAAAAGTACTTACTCCTCCGTTCAACTTTTTGAACAATCCTAATTGGCTTTATTTCATCTTGGTGTAGTAAGCTTGCTATTTCTTGTTCTCTTAAAATTACCAGCGTCACTTTGAACATTTCCCAATCGCCAAAATTCATTTTCAATAACTAAAAAAAACGTATACAAAATTCAAAATAAATTGGATCAAAAATATGACTTGTACGTTATTCTTACCTTTTTAAGTTCTTCTAAATCGCAATGTAAGAGTACTCTGCCATTAATATTATTATCTTTAATAGTTTTAACATAGTCCCCTAAAGAGCTAGGGTTTAAATCACTCATATTTGATAAAAGTTTGCTGACACCATCGACGTTCAAAGTTGAGAGTCTTGTTTCCAAAATTTCTGGCTGTAATAAACAATCAAGATGAATTAAACTAAAATTAATATTTGATATCGAAAGAAAAAACCAACAGAAATTTTTTATTCATAATAATAATAATAATAATAACACCTACGCCATACCGATCCTGACATACTCATTTGGAATTCTGAAGTGGACAAAGACAGAACTGGAGGATATTCAAAGAACCACCCGTACCATGATGACCAAACACAAATGTCACCATACGACATCATCAGTTATCAGAACAACACCACCAAGAAGAGAGGGAGGAAGAGGTCTAGTAGACATAGTTAATTTACATAACAAACAAATATGTGAACTCCAAGAATTCTCCATTGCCAAGACTGAAACATCTGAATTGCATGAGATGGTCGCAAAAGCAGATAAAAACTATTCCCACTTAAATCTTGTAAGCCCTGATATGAAACTTGAAATCGTTACTGACTCTGACAAACAGATGGAGTGGGCGCAGAAAGCGCTTCATGGTCGACATCATCACGACCTCAATCAACCTCATATCGACAAAGAAGCATCAAATGAGTGGCTCTCTGATGGAACATTATTTCCAGAAACAGAAGGATTTATGATGGCAATTCAAGACCAAGTAATTAATACCAACAATTACAAGAAATTTGTCATGAAAGATCCAAACATCGCTACGGACAAGTGCAGAAGGTGCCAACAAACAACAGAGACGATACAACACATAACGACGGGATGTTCAGCCTTAGCTAACATTGATTACCTACGCAGGCACAATCAACTTTGCAGCATCATCCATTAGAAGTTGGCCAACAAATTTGGATTAGTTAACACCTACACCCCATATTACAAGTACCAGCCGAATTCGGTGCTAGAGAATGCTGATTTTAGACTATACTACGATAGGTCAATTATCACCGATAGACGGGTGACGAATAACCGGCCTGATATTGTAGTTGTGGATAAAAAAGCTAACTCGGTTTATCTGGTGGATGTTGCTGTACCCAATAATAACAATATTCTGGACAAATGCAACGAGAACATTGCAAAATACACCGATCTTGCAATTGAGGTAGGACAGATGTGGCATGCAGAGAAAATAGAGGTGGTACCGATTATCGTTTCATCTACGGGACTAATTCCCAAAACTCTACAAGACAGCCTTACCAAACTAGGTCTTCACAAAAATACATACATCGATCTGCAGAAGGCTGCCATTCTAAATACCTGTCACACTGTCCGTAAATTTCTAAACATGTGACTTCCGAGCCTAATCCCATTTGCGTTCACACACGTTCGGGATAGGTGAACATTACCGGCAAGTGCTGAGCAAGTGTATACTTGAAATGATGATAATAATGTAACGTTTATTCTAATTTATATTTACAATTAATTTATGTTTACAGATTTATATTCAAATACAGTCCTTATTTAATAATTTATATATCACACTAAACACACACTAACTATAATTTATATGAGAGTCACTTTATCGAGGCGCGATTGCTTTCTTTCAGTATCAACACTAACTGACTAACTATACTTTGGCAAGTTTATCTGAAACCGTGAAAGGAATGCAGTCGAAAACGTTCGACATTGCCACGTTTAACTATAAAAAAATAGAAGAACTGATTATGTAGTGATAATAATTATAAATGGGTCTTTTTATTATTAACAATATTAAAAATATGATTAAACGTTAATTTTATAATGTACTTGTTTCCTTGGATTTATTCTATTAACATTATTTTCCAATTTATGAATATTAAAAGAGAACACTTTTCCAAGTTTGTTATGGGATTCTTAAAGATCTGGCAACGTTGTACGAAAACCATAATGACCACACCCTCCGATTACATAATTGGTGATTTTTATCGACCAGGTTACTTCTTATTGGAAAGCGCGTGCGTATGTTCTTCTCTCTCACTTCGTCAATTGACTGATATTGATTTATCCAGTTGTGTTCGTATTGTCAGTTACCTTTGTAATTTCAGTTTTACTTGGTAAAATAGGTACCGTACGCCATTTGTACGTTTGACAGATATACGCCATGTTTTTCCTCGCCTCTTACCGACGCCCCGTAGCTACAGATAAACTTGCCAAACTATAGATTTTGTGGCATGGAAGAAGAAACCTCCATCCAGATACTCTCTAACTGCACAGCACTTCAGAATCCTAGGGCATAGCATCTGAGATATTACTGGATAGAAGAGGAACATTTACCTAAATTGAAGTCTGCTGATATCCCAAAATTCCTCCGGGAAATAGGATTAAAGGGGCTACTAGTTTCTGAGCCTCTCCTCAGTAGAAGTAAAGGGGCACAATAGATCCTTTAGGTCTCAGTGAATGTCACCTCAAAATACATACCTACATACTGCTTATATCAACAAATCTATTACGAAGTTTACAGGTTTTGAAATTTAATTTTTTTCAATATACTGAATGAATATCGATTCCAGTTATTTTATAGACATTTTTTAAGTGTTTTATCGAAAGAATCATGCTTCTGTGCAGAAATGGGGAGATAAACATTCAAAACCAAATCAGATTTTAAGTTTCAAGAATTTTCAATACTAATGTACTTGACAACCAGTTGATTAAACTATATCAATGATGACATGTCAGAAGTGCTTGATTTCACTCAAATTACAGACATCTACAATAGAGACGTTTAATGTTTTTGGGGAATTGCTTCTATAGTTCTATAAATAAGTCTTTGAATGAGATCATTTCATTCTAACCCAGTCCATTTTTTTCATGAAGCAACTATTGGGTTGATAGCAGTTCCGGATTAACCACGTAGCCAGAGTAGCAATTGCTACGGGCCCCGCATATTCAAACCCACTTATCTCTACATGAGCGTATTTTTTTGAGTGAAACTTATTAAGATGTGGTATGTTGAATTTTTTTTATGTGTAGTATCATCAGTTTTCGATTGTAAGTTTCCTATCAAAATTATTCTAAATTGCCAGGAAATCTCCTCAGGCTTTTTGTACTCGTCAGAGCCTAACAGCGCCTATAATAATCTACTACACTATTAATTAACCACAAAATTGTAACCTATACATAGCAAATAAACATATTGAGTATTGAATTGTTTTTTAACACTTTATTCAAGAACCCATAGCAGAAAGGGCTCTTTGAAAGAATTTGCTATGGGCCCCGCGCTTGCCTAATCTGGCACTGGTTGATAGTAGTGATAGTAATTCACGCTCATCTGCTTAATAAACATATCTTACATCAAAATAAAGGTAATTTTATTCCGAACACGTTGATATCGTTATATAATGTTGCCACCACAAACTGATACAAGTAATGTCACTTCTGACCGACCACTGTTAAATGCTGCAGACTTCTTTTCTTATTGTAATTTATGATTTTCTTCATATTGTAGAAATATTAGATTTGTTTCGACGATAAGACGATAGGTTTTTGGGTTTGACACCACATGAGGTTATATTTACAGGGGTGCTCTCTTTGCTTTCTCAGTATTTTTAGATTCGTTGAGATCGATCGTTTTATATTTTAAAACAATAAAAATGTAAAACAGAACACTCAACTCAGAGAAGCAAAGTGCAATAAACAGAAAACGCTACGAATCTTTGGTAGTTGCAATAAATACTTACTCTTAATATTTTCGTGTAGTCCTCAAACGGTCATGAATCAATATCAGTAATTAAATTCGGGGAAATGTCACAAACACCATTAAAAATTAGTTATGCATGCAAATTTAAACAATAACAATATCGTCTATGAAATAGCCAGTGGGTATGTCACTGCTTTACATACAACTATGAGGAATTATCGGATATATCGGCTATTTGGAGAGTTACCATTGATTAGTATTTCACAGACGATACAGAAATATTGTTTTTTTACAATTTTTCCATTATTCAACTCTCAAAATTATAATTAATCCTTAAATCAGGTGTTCCGCTTATTTTGCCTGACTCTGTATATTATAAAGATATGAAATTATAGAATTAACGTTATTTTATGTCACTATAAAAAATAACTAAACCTGTTTGCAATTGATCTATTAGATAAGAAAGATAATCAATTTTTTTGTCAATTATATAAAAAAGATAAAGTCAAATTCATATTGTTAACAGTGTTATATTATCTATGTTGTTAACCCGTGTCAAAATTTTGTATAAACCAATTGAGATTTAAATTTGAAAAACGGGGTTTCTAAACAAAGATTTTGGAGCGTTGCGAGATAAGTAAAGGGTATTAATTTTTGGAAACTATTAAAAAGTCGGATACATTTGGAAATAAATTTAAAAATCATATAAAATAGAAACATAAAAGAACAAAAAATGTTAGAATCACAGTTGGATTTATAAATGTTCAACATAACAAGAAGAAAAATAAAAATAATTGATAAAGATAGTATGAAGAGTTAGAATGGTAGCGATAGAAAGAAGTGAATTTATTAAAATTATGCATGGAAAAAAATTTATATTTTGGACATTAAAAAAATAGTGTTGAATTTAAAATGGGTTGGTGTAACAAAATATAATATAATAAGGGTAATAGCATTTCTAAAACAATACCTACTAATTTTTCATATTAAAATTTAAATAGATATTTTTTTACATGAAGACCATGCAATGTAATTTCTCAAAAGTAACAATATAATTAAATTTGAGGAATTTTTTTTGAGAATTTTATTAAAATAACAGGAACATTTTGAACCACGACCTGAAAATAGTTTTGGCTGGGGCATTTTACATACAACTAAAGATATTGAAAAAATTAAAACCAATATACTATATACCTCGAATGGCTTCTGCATTCTTGCTGTAGACATATAGAGTAGACCATAAAGGATATACAATTTTTAAAATAATTCAATTGATATAATTTTTGATTAATTACAATGTGTTCTTTTTTTAGTTAATTTAAAATTTAAACGAATAATTTTAAACATCTTTTTGTAAAAGCCCATATTCCTGTATAAAATCAAGTTGAATAAGAAAAACTTGTAATTTGTGGAACAAAAGTGAACAAATACAAAGCCAATTACACAGAAAAACATGCAAAGCGTTACGGACATGCAAAATGGACATCCACAGATATTGAATTCAATATATAAAATAAAAACAAAAAGTGACAAACATAACATAAAGTAATATTTTCAAACCTCTAACAAATAAGGACGTCTAGG
>CAJUYG010004315.1:0-17157 GCA_910591675.1 Galerucella calmariensis
CATAGAATTAATATGGGCTCAGGTAAAGGGGGAAGTTGGAAAAAAAATACCACTTTTAAAATAATCGATGTTGTGAAATTGTTTGAGAGTGCTGTAAGTCATGTTAGTAAGGAAAATTGGACAAACTGTATCGAGCATGTTATCAAAGTAGAGGCAAATATGTGGAAAATTGACAATATTTGTGATGATTTAATCGACCCTATTATTATTAATGTGAACAACGATTTTTCCTCTTCCGAGTCGGATATAGAATAAAATGTAAGTAATAAATGTATTCCAATAATTATTTCTTTTCATTTTTTATTATATTATAATTTAAAACGTATTTTTTTCCCAAAATACACACCACTGCATTGCGTTATTGCTTATCTGCTAATCCTTTAACAATGAAGAAACCCTAAACTTTGCTACAACTGAAACAAATACGGGGTCGATCTACCTGGTTTTTAGATTTACGGAAGAAATGTAATTTAAAGTGAGAGATTTATCAAAAATTTCATGGTGCTCCCTGTAAAGGTTTTGGATACTTAATTAGGGTTTATTACTCCTCGTACTTTTTGTACATACTATAATGTTGACATGATTGGGTGAAATTGTTCATGTGATAAAAATTGAGGAAATTTGATTGGTTCTTGGAACTGTCAAAACAATTTCAGTAGTAATAACCCAAGGACATTGATAATTGTTCGAAAAGATTTTATGACAGATTTCGAAAGCTTGTTGCTTGTTGCCTACAAGCAACAAGCTTGAGAAAGTTGTCATAAAATTTTTGAGCATTTATCAATGTCCGAGGGTTATTCGGATAGAAAATTTTTTGCTAATTATAGAAAAAATACATAGCTGAAACAAATCGTGACATTTCGAAATATTAAATAATTGAAACTTCAAAATCGAAATAAATCAATATGTGTCCATAGCAACGTGAAAATAGCCCATGGTCTGTTATCAGTGTAATGTTGACATGATTGGGTGAAATCGTTTATGTGATAAAAATTGAGGAAATTTGATTGGTTCTTGTAACTGTCAAAAAATTTTCAGTAGTAATAACCCAAGGACATTGATAATTGTTCGAAAAAATTATATGACAGATTTCGAAAGCTTGTTGCTTGGAAGCCTACAAGCAACAAGCTTGAGAAAGTTGTCATAAAATTTTTGAGCATTTATCAATGTCCGAGGGTTATTCGGATAGAAAATTTTTTGTTTCAGTATTACAACCAAATCGTGACATTTCGAAATATTAAATATTCGAAACATCAAAATCGGCATAAGTCAATATGTATCCATAGCAACGTAACGTGAAAATTGCCCATGGTCTGTTTTCAGTGTAATGTTGACATGATTGGCTGAGATTGTTCATATGATATAAAATGAGGAAATTTGATTGGTTTTTGGAATTGTCAAAAAATTTTCAGGAAAATAATATTAATTCAAAAATTTTCTCACTTCCACTGTTAGATACCACTGCCAATGCCCTGAAACATAATAAAAGTGTATTTTAACAACGAAATATTGATTGATATACCCCGAAAAAAAGACAATAAACAGATACAAAAGCCCACCGACTTTTTGAAAAAAGCTGATATTTTGACGCGAGAATTTTCGTTTGAAAATTAGGGTGCTTTTTTGATATTAAGTCAAAATAGGATGAAAAAAAAAGTATTTCAAATCAAATAAATTACAGTGTATTTGGGACATAATAAGGTAAGTTTTCACGAAATTTTGTAGATAAAAATACTTTTTTTGAAAAAAATAAAAATAAAAAACCAAAAACTTGCTTATTTGAGTTTTTCACATAAATTTCAAGGTTATGTGTAAAAATTGTGTAGGTATACAAAAGTTGTAGAGCTTTTTATTACCCACAACTTTGCCATTCAACTTTTTTCCGTAGGACTTGTAGTTTTGCCGGAAATCGAGATAAACCATTTTTTACCCTTAAAAACCCACCCCCTCCCTCTTCCCGAACTCGGATCGCACGTAATTTATTTTCTTCTTCAATTATATCATATTTCCCTCCTTTCCCTCCTATTATTTTTTTCTGTTTCAAAAATTATCGACCCTGGTCCGTAATTGAACATAGGAACTTTACAAGTGCAACCGAATTGATACGGCATTGACCTTTCTCTTTGCTGCCATCAGTGTGGCCATCGGCAAAAAAATTATCTGATTCACACGGTACGAACTGCAAATTACAAGAATTCGTAACACATTCCGCTTTAAAATTTTCATCTCACGTACGCCACTGTGACTGGCCACCATATATGGTCCTCCGATACTCATTTCGAGTGAGCGTGTTCCTCCAGCAACATCTGAAGATCAGCTACCGGGCTTTGGTGTACGGCGACCTCTGAAAAAGAGACCAAAAAATAACCAAGTTGGCGGGCCACGTGCTATTGTTTTCGAGAAATTGGCGACGAGGATCTCGAGTTATTAGGCCAGACGGAGCAGACATTCACTTTTTTGTGATTAATTATCATAATGTTTTTTTCCAAAATTGAGGATTTCAAAAAGACTACTTCACTTACTTTATCTGTAAATAACGAACAGATGTGATGAACAGATTTTTATTCACAATAAACTTGACTGAAATTATATATTTTTCGATTGTTTTCTGGCCTAATTTGCCGGCACACTCTTTGCTTGTTTCTACTGCATTTTTCAGTTTTTGTTTCACTCTGGAATTTCTCTGCTTGCAGAACGAAGAATGTGTATGTGAATAGTTTCAAGGAGTACAGTACCTGCATATTCAATTGATGATTTAAACAGAAAAATCAAAGGAAAAAGATTGTAATTAAAAAAAATTTTATTGCCTATAAAATGAGCATTTCTGAATAAATGCGCGATTTAAATTTTATGAATTCGAAATTTTTAACAGAACTGAAAATATTGTTAAAAAAATACTATTAGAAACTCTTAAACTATGCATAGAAAACGATAGTAGTTCATTTTTAATATTCTCTGATTCATCAAGCGCACTGTCAAATTTGAAGGAATGGGCTTGTTCAAGAAAATTTTTTTTAGTTAATAATAGAAACTAAAATTCATTTTAAACAAATTCCCAAAATTTTTGATTTTTCCGCGAACGTTTAAACCCTCAAATTAATTAAAGAAATTGGATTGAACGAAAACGGAGCGTGGTTACCTGTGACGTCACACTATGCATATGCTACACCTAACGTTTGAAACGCCGCGAGTCGAGAGCTGTGTATTTTGTATCGATTTGTGTAAGAAAAAAAAACGCTGTACTGTTGACTGTACCTACTGTTTTGTTATTTTATTGTGAAGGGAGTGAGAAAAAAAAAAGATCAAATTGAATTTACCTTATAGGATATTAGGAGACGATTTTGGTGTGGAACTTTCCAGAATATGTAGCATTATACAAAAAACTATACCGTTATTAGCCAGTTACCTTTACCCATTTGTGCAAGTTAAGAAAAGACTTCCTACTCCCTCCAGACGCAGATATGAAAATGTATAATGTATTATAGTTTGTTTTGAAATTTCGATTCAGAAACCTGCAAGTGTGAATTCTTTGTTTCTATTAATGTAGTCCCTCACCATAAAGATATCGACTTCAGGTGAATTTGCAGAATCTGCTTCAATAAATCCAGTATCTACTGAGTAGTACATCTTTAATAGCAAAACTCACTAACACTTTTAAAATTTAAAGATATTGCAGCTGTAATCAACTTTCTTCGACGTCACAGTCGGTTCTGTCGCTTTTTAAGGGAGCTCCATTTTCAACCTCTAAGTAGTGGGGAAAGTTCAAGAGCTGAAAATTTCACCAGTTATTTTGATGATTCAGTTTTACAACATAACGTAAGAAAAACCGAGAAAATATTTCATTGATAATAAGCCCATTATATCCAACACATCCCATTCAACAACAAATTAGGACAAAATCTTACTATGGGTACTGTCACATATGGCAATACCAGGGAATGAAGAAGTTGACCACCTAGTTTGTCAATATTCAACTATCAATGCACCTATGCCAGAAAAATATCCACATATAGATCACAAATCCACAATCAAAACGTTGATAGATCAACAATGGCAGTCTATTTGGCATAGAACAGATGACAAATTAAAAGATATCAAACCACAAGTTACAACAGTTTTCTCTTCTTCCTACAAAAGAAGAGACCAAGTTATACTGAATAGACTGCGTATCGGGCATACACACTTAACACACCAACACTTCATGAAAAAAGAACCCCCACCCACAGTGATCACAGTGAAACACATTCTACTGGAATGTCCAATGTATGACACAGCAAGAAAAACTTACAAATTAAGATCCAACCTAAAAAGTTTACTTTCATCGAATGAAAATGAAGTCCTTGGCTATCTAAAAAACATTAACCTCAAATCAAAAATTTAGAAACACTGTTATAGTTATTTATACCTTTTATTCTTATATTATGTTATTGTAAAATTGTAACTATTACTATGAAATTGTATTGTCTCCCCCGCTAATAACTCATAGAAGTTGATGCGGGGTAAATGAATGTTTTTGGAATAAAAAAAGGTAGAACGTGTCGCGGGACACACGGTAGGAACTTTAGTTCCTTTTAAGCAAAAATTATGTAATACATCTGACGTTATAGATAAACGATTTGCATATTCTTTGGTGGTTGAGTAGTAAGCATACCAGACTCTCACGCAGTAGACCCGGGTTCGATTCACCGTGAGGAAGTTTTTTTTTATTGTTAATTTCATTTTTAAATAATTATTCTGCTTGTTATTAATAACGACAACAGGTAGACGTTTGAAATATTTAGCAGAATATTCATTATTATAGATAATGGTACGGTACCCTTCATGAGGGAGTCCGACTGGCAACATCTACTTATAACAGCATCGTATATTTAAAAAAGGAAACCGTAGCATTATACAAATTGGACATTCAAGAACTGTACGTTTACCACAAAATTAGTGGAAACATAAAATTGAATTGTTAAATTTTTAATTTGAAGTTAGGTATATTACAGTTTATAGAAATTTTTATTTTCTAGATTTTTTCTCAAGTGGGTCGTAGAAAAAATATGCTGTTCGACTCGTGTGGATTGTCCATATCGCACTTGAAAGATTGAGCACTCCGCCTACGGCGTCGTGCTCAAACTTCGTCCTCGTGCGATATGGCCATCATATCCACACTAGTTGCACAAACTACAATTTCTTTCAAAATATGCCCTTTTACATTTAAAAACAACCTGACAAAACAAAATGACAAACCAATTGATCTATCCACTTTTAAGTTATCGAATTAAAACATTCAAGCTTTCAAAATTTCAACACCCTGTATTTCGAAAAGTAAATGTGCTAGACCCCTTAATCGCGCAATAGTAGTTTGTACAACAAGTGCACAAAGCGTCACTTTTCCCACGAGCGCAGAAGTTTGTGGCTCGAGCCGTAAGGCGAGTGCCGCAAATCTAGCGAGTGGGAAAAGTGATTTGCGTACAAGTTGCACACAATATTTTTTCTACAACCACATTTATTAATGAAAGAAATACAGTCATTTATATAGTTATTTTATTTAAACTTTTAATAGAAAGAACTTACAATATGAAAATAAATAGAAAGATCATTTGAATGTAATTAATTGTAAAATTTGAATAAATTTGTATTGAAACCTCAGGTAAAAAATTTTCGGTGGCAGTTCTAGCCTTTTCAATAATATATGGAGGAGTATTTTCAATGTCCGAATTGGACAACTCAAAAAATAAGTTATTTTGATCTTGGTTCATAATTCCTTAAATTGTTTTTTAATTAATTAAAATTGATAATGAAATAAATAGTTTACTTAGGTACTTTTGGTTTTAATTTAAAAATTGTACACAAATAAGAAACACACTATTAGGTTGAATTGTCGAAATAAGTTGACAGGTCATGGGTAGCTTTGTTTGACATTTCGGTGCGGAAAAGTGCCATAGCAATGTTTTGCATAGTGGTTGTAGGAAAAACAAGTTATGGAAATAATAGTAAAAATTTATCCGAACAAATTCTAGTAGATCACCAGCACGGCGAATACCAGATTTGCATAGATTTACAATATAGCATCGGTGGTTCAGTGGTAGAATGCTCGCATTGCACGCGGGCGGCCCGGGTTCAAATTCGGGCAGGAGCATATTTATTATTATGAATCGCTGCTTCGTAAACGAGAGAGAGACTAAGGAGGCACAAGCACGCAAAAGCAAGGCACATAACGAAGCAATGTAACATAACGTAGCGTAACGTAACGCGTAACGGTCAGATCTTTTGCGTCGCCTATTCAGCCAATCCGTTCCCTTTATTAGCTTATACAGGTTCTTTGCTGGTTGGTTGTAGAAGTCTTCTGGAGTCATTTGGGGTCTACCATACAGTTTCTGCCTCCTGTGGTCCAGCGTCTCACGGTTGCATAGTATATATATCTTCTGCATGTAAGGTCTCCGTTATACAGCACTATTTTGTTTAGGTGCTCCTTTGTGGGAAAGTGTCCCGTAAGTAGCCCCGTTATGGTGCGTAGTTTGTTCCTGCTCATTGAGAGCAGTTCTTTCGCCACTTTTTCTGATGGTTCTTTTATGAATTTCTTCCCATGTATTTGCCTGGTCGTATTCTAGATCTACAATTATGTCATGATATATAAATTGATTATTGTATTGTTATTGAGAGTGTGAGAGAAAAATCAATAAAATCATAAATCAGATAGTATAGGAAAGCAAAACCTCGCAATATTTTTGGTTATTCATAAATATAGTAGTAAATAAGTGAACGTCTTGAGAAATCACTTCAGCACAAAACAAACCCTCAGTAACATACCATTTAACAGCCATGGAAATCCTTCTGGACCTACCTCCTGTCCATATATTTTTGGAAAGAGAGGCATACAGAATACAAATTCAAATGCATAATTTTTTAGATTTAAAGTCAAATAACCGTAAAACTTTGCATATGTCGAGGACAACTAATAGAGTCTTTCTTAAAGTGTATAATTAGACCTTTCAATGGAAAAAGTCTGGAGCATGAAAATTGAGGGACTGATTATCAAAATAAGGTCGGTAGCTATTTTAATAATCGCTAATCGCTACGCTCAGCCTCCAAACATTGCTGTCGACCGGTAAACAACCCTTACCGTTCTTAATACTTAATATACTATAATGTCAATAAATTTTTAATATTGTCTTAAATTTGGCCAGTAATGGAAAAAAATTGTATATACACCACGGTGGTGAAGACAATTATTGTAAGTCTCGCACCTTATTTCGCTCGGGGCAAAGCTCTTCGTGATATAATTTTGGTGCCCGCGGTCAATAATAATAGTCTTCTTTGCCACCTTAGTGTATAATATACTATTATTTCTAAGCATAGGTTGATTGATTTTTTTTTTTTTAAATACATGATTTCAAGATTGTGTTATTGAAGGTATAAAATGGTCAGTATACGATGGATAAATGATGCAAGGTATAAAATAATAGTTTCATATTCACACATGGAGATAAGATCATTTTAACTAGTTTTGATTTTCGTTATTTTATTTGTATCAATAAAAGCACCCGCCTACGGAGGAGGATTTTTTTAAACACTCGGTATAGGATAGCAAAACTCTATATTTCCTGGAGGCTTAAAACGTGATCTATTTAGTTTCTTACATGACAAGATCATTAGCACATTGAGGCCCGGTTTATCAATAGAAGTTTATCCGTCAGTTAATGCTTAACTACCAGTTATTTTGGAAAGGTCGATTTATCAACAACAGGATAACTTTATCCGGTAGATAAAATGTCAAATATTTATCTTTCAGCTTCAACTGGCGGATAGGTCGATATCTGGAGGTTAAGGTTTATTAGATAACCTCACTTTATTCGGTAGAGTTGTTGTGTTTTGATTTCGTTGTGGTGTTGTGTCAAATTTACTTGGGTTTTGAGCAAAGTAAAAAATGGAAAGTACTAGTACTACTAAGAAGAGAGGATGCAATTTCACAGCAGAGGAGAGAAATTTGCTTCTAGAAATTGCAAATAAACATAAAAATGTAATAGAAAATAAAAAACGGATGGGGCAACCTTGAGATCAAAAGAGGAGGCTTGGATGCAGGGTAAAGCAGCAGTTCGACATTCAATAAGTGAATCCTCAATCAGTTCTAATATTGATAGAACAGTCTCTCTTGTCATACCACTATTCGAAGTTGTCCACTCTTTCCCTAACTGTAAAAGGCCTTCTTTCGTACTCAAGAACTTGCACAATATCTTCGTCCCCGCCGCTATCCAGAATATAATCATTCGAAAAATTCATATTCATCAACTAAAAACTCTTCAAGAAAGAAAAATAAAAACACATAAACCTTTGGATAAACATTCACCGATAACCTAACAAAAATATTAATTCATGTGACGTGACCTTGTTCTAGTAACAACCAATGAGATTGCTTACATTCATTCGTCAGCATTGCCAACTTTCTTTATCTGTTAGTTAACAAACTAGAGAATAAAAACGAGTTGATAAACCGCTTCCAAACAAACTGGAACTTTATCTGCTGGCTACTTTTATCCGACGGATACTTAACTGACGGCTATTGATAAACCGGGCCTCAATGATCTGAAAACTGAAGATTCTTTTTATTTTATTTATAGCGTATCGACCACGAGGGGTCATTAGCGATATTTGGTGTGTACATATTCACTTACATTTGGTATTTTATAAAAAATTTATAACACTTATTGATTTAAGAAATGTCTTCAGGCTACGTAAATTGCAGTTGGCTCCTAATACATCGGATAATCCATTGCTGGAGAGCTGTGCCAGTTGTCGATGTTGTGTTAGTTGGGTACATTCAACAAGTAGGTGGCATTTCAAGAGAAGCAATACGCACTCTGGTGGCTCTAATGTAAACTAGTTTCTGCCACATTGTTTTCTAACCACAGCTTTGTATCGCTTGTTAACCATTGATTTTTATTAATTTAGTGCCTTTCTTTGAACCGTGTTTATTGATCTACGTTATTGTTATATTTTAATAGTTGTTAGTGTTGAGAAATTGTCTTTTTAGAGGCAAAGCAACCCCTCCGCTCTTATAAGTCGTCTAATAATGATTATTGTTCTGTGGCCAAAAGAGACACTAAAAGAAATCAACTTTTAATAGATTTCTCGAGGAAAATGAAAATTGAATAATACGTTCACTATAACCTACCTACCTGGTTAAACGAAATAGCTTAAATGTGTTTACATTGGCCACCAGCTCCTTCTTTGCAAGTACCAAAAATTTGCATAATTTCATGTACCCGTCTGTAATTTTTGAATTATCCATTTACTTGATGAAGCTCGGATTGCAATGCGCTTGTCTGAAGATAGAGAGCACACCATTTTGTCACTGAAAAGTTCCATTAAGTTTTTCTATACATATTATAGGACTCCATTGAGGACCTCTTCATCTTCCACTACACACTGAGAACTTTCGTTCCCTTCAACATATATACCGCATAAATTCCAATAAACTATTTTGATTAGGCCGTTTGTCTTTGTAAGAAGACGAGTGAAGTATGTTATCACTAAATTTGCTCCAACTCTGTACCAAACTATTAACACCTCAACACTAATCCTTACAGCAATCATTATTATATCTAAATGAACATTAATAAAAGATACAAGTCATCAGAATCACAGTTTTAACAACGTTCAAAGAGCCTAAACTACGCTTCAAATACTCTAAACACGAGATAAACAAAGTAAACGATGAAATCGATATGGAAAAAAAGTGAGGTTATAAATTAATGTGGTAGAAAGTACTTCATCTGTCCCCGCCGGTAGCGCTGCAAGCTTAATTTGAAATCCCAATATTTGGTTCGGGACCTTTGTCAAATAGATAACTGTGAGTTAGCCGGGTATGACCTAAACGTAGCCGTGTTAGTAGTACTTGATCGCGACGATTTTTTGGTAGAACTGACCACGATTTAATAGTCCTTTTTACCTCGTTAAGTTTGGTTCCCGCTATTTTCCATTTAGCTTCATAGACACTGTTTACTTTAGATTGAATTATTGATTTAATATCCGCACTCACTGAAAACTGCACTACTCGAGCATCTTCGTTGGCCGTGGCGTCTTTTGCTCTTTGATCAGCTTCCTCGTTGCCATCTATTTCTACGTGTGATGGGATCCACATAAAGATGATATCCTTATTGTTTTGTTGAGCTATTATGAGTTTTTTTTCAATTTTTAAAACAAGAGGGTGATTTGTGAATATTTTTTGTATGGATTTCATTGAGCTGAGGGAGTCTGTGAGAATAAGATGGTTTTGAGTGTTTGAAGATAAATTAGTCATATTAGCTAAGGCTTCATATACGGCATATAATTCGGCTGAGAAGATGGAATATGTATCTGGAAATTTGAACATATGAGTTGTATTTGTAGTTACCACCGCGGCTCCAATGCCAGCTGCAGATTTTGAAGCATCGGTTTAGATTTGGTGATAGTCTGTATAATCTTCAAGTATTGTTTTGAAGGTTGATCTAATACTGGAATTGGGAATCGAATATTTATCTAGAGCAGTCTTTCCCAAAGTGGGCAATAACGCCCCGTTGTGGGCGCTGCAGGCCTAAAGGGGGGCGGTAAGAGACCCAGAAAAAAAAGGGGGCGTTGTGTAGGGCTTTGGGGTCGATTTATAATTTCATCTACCTAGCTAGGAAGACTCTTAGACACCGACTGAGCTCTCGACTCTCAACTACATCTTGTGAACATCAACTAATATTAATTAAGATATAGCTCAAACACGGTTCGATATAATAGACCTCGGGCAATCATGTTTTAACAAGTTTTTGTTGAATAATCCGATTTGTACATTCCTTTATCAATCGGCTGGTTCTATAATACTTGTTCTTGCTTGTCGAGTACGATTGGGCGTCGAATGAGATAAACGAGTTTATGCACGTTTGTCTTATTCCTGTTGGTGCGTGCTGCTCAGTGCTGCCAGACGTGAGGTAAGAAATTATCGAGCAGCGTTGACAAAATTATCGGATTTTTCAGAAAATTATGTTACACACAGAATAATTTAAAACAAGGGCCCTAATAAGAAAATATTATGCACGAATTTCTTAAAATTCATTTTATTGATAATAAAATGTTTCTGGTAAAATATAAAAACTTAAAAACATAAATTATGTGATAAAATATATAAAAAAAGAAACAAAAACATACATTCTACTAATTTACTCTTCTAAACATTAACCCAACGTAACATCCCGAAAAAAATCACAGTCAAAGAAATCATAAAGATAAGAAAACCTATTCAAAGCAAACTTCGTCTTTTCAATAATTTCAATTTCAATTTTCAATAAAAGATACTCTGTCCGAATACTATAAAGTTGCGTTTCAATAATCAGTTATAAGTACTTAGCGGTTTTTAAGTATGTTTAAAAAGGGGGGCGTTGAAAAATAATTTATTCTTAAAGTGGGCAGTAGACAAAAAAAGGTTAGGAGCCCCTGATCTAGAGAGTTAAGAGTTGTTATGCATTTTGGTTTTTTGATTTGCCAAGGGGGAGTAGATGTAGTCAGACGAGGGAAACATTTGGGAAAAGAGAAGCTGAAAATTCTGAACACCCTGTAAAGAGACACTTAGTACTCAATCGTGGAATACATTTAACGAATGTCCAAGTATTTAGATGTAAGAGGAAATTTGCTAGAATTTGTTATATCAATTTTTTTTGAAATGTTCACATTTTTAAAAGAGTCAGCATAACTCGGAACCCTCTGTATTTAGGTATAGGGAGCCATTATGAAGGAGTGTATCGTATTTTTTAGGGGCAATCAGAAAATACAATAAAATATAGGGTGTTCCATGAGAAAAAATATAACTTTGATACGCCACACTTTATTGAAACACCCTGTATATTTCAAAATATTTTCAAATCATAGATTAAGTTGGAGTAAAACTTGTGGTATAAAAAGATTTTCCAAAAAATTCATATTTTATGTGATATTTGTCCGGCTTCGGACTTTTGCCGAACTCTGTATGCTCGATATATAATAGAGGGTAGCTAGCCAAGTTTATGAGGGAGAGAAACAATTTAGGTTGAAGTAACAGTGAGCTGTTAATTATAGAGGCCATTCCAATAGATTGACACAAAAATGTTTTTCAACATCGAGAAGTTCCTAGCAGTTCTCCACAATTACCTGATTTTTAAATAGTGAATGTGTTATTGCCTATACCAACGTCAAATTTTCCATTTCGAAAACATTTAAACGCCCTAAAAATAGTTTTTAAAAAATTGAAATGCATCGTAAATATATTAAATATTTCGTCGACGGACGAAAGCGTTAAGCATCCTCCGCTTAACCAACATAGTCTGAAACTGCCACTGGAACCCATATATGGCACCAGTACCATGTAAGGTACCTTCGGCTCCCTGCCGATAACCACCGACACTGACTCATGGGTCTAGAGACCCAGCAGTTCTTCAGCAACCAGCGACCTGCCGCTATGTGAAAGAACCTGTGATTATACGACACCGTACGTGATGCGACGGGTTCCCAAATGGTGAGTTTTTATTTTATTTTTCAAGTTCCAGGAAAATATTGATAAATATGCTTGAAGTAAACTTCACAATATTATTAAAACAATGTGACGTTATTGTATCTAGAAATTGGATGTATTATTTATGTTAAATATTGCTTTAACAAGTTGTTTTGATCGGTAAATTGTTTTTTTTCGTAAATATTATTGGTTTTGTGTTAATCTGATATTAAAAATGATTCCTTAAGGGTGGGGTTAATGCGTTTCAAATTAATGTATACATTTTAAGTAGGTAGCATGTTTTTATTTATTGTTTTTTATTGTTGTTGAAGGTTGCTGGTTATTTTAATAAAAATATGGTGAAAAATTGGTGCTCAAATCATTATATGACATTCAATAGTGCCCTAGTCATATCTATGATATTATTATATAATGAAGCTTGTTAAAAAAGTTCTAGTTTCAGAAATGTTGTTGAGACTGTAATTCCATTAAATAACTTCAAATATTATTTTTGAAAATGGCGAAAAAATTGTTTATATATAATAATATTGATGCCAAAAATGAAACAAATTCATATACGCTTCGTACTCTGAAAAATATACATATTTTATGTGTTTCATATTTTCATAATATATATATATATATATATACAGGGTGATTCATAAGTAAAGGGGCCAACTGTAACCATACGTTCGGAAGATAATTATATTTCACATTACATTAATGGTATGCTACTCATTGAAATATAGGATGTTAAAGTGATTATTTTTTTCACTTGTCAAAATCTGACATTTTGGTAGTTTTAACCAATAGCAACACATTATTCTAGCCAATCATTCGGGATTATACTGATAATTCTGCTTCCTCATCGATAATACCTTGTTTACATTGAAACGTCAAAATTTTACTTTGGATTTGTCATTCTTGACAACTAAAAGTGCTTTGAAGTTTATTGAAAAATGAACACAAACCGATTCAGTGCCATCACCCAAAAGAATATTGAACATTTAATAGAAAATTCCACTCCACAATTGATGAATAAAATAATCTTCCAAAATACAATTCGCTCTTCAAATTTTATCACATAATTTTTATTTTCATCACTCAAACTTGTTTATTTTAGGCAAAAACATTCAAACAAACCGAATTTAGATAAAATCCCTCGTCCTGACGGACTCGTGATTTTATCAATCCGTTTGTTTTCATATTTTTGCCAAATAAACAAGTTTTCGTGGAAAAGAAAAAATTATCGATGAAATTTGAAGCACTCGTGGTATTACCTTTGATAAAAATTAAATAGATTTTTGTTAATAGATCAGCTATGTTTTCGGATAATGATTTGAAAATTGTGTGTACACTAGTTTTAGTGAGGGTAAACAAAAATCTCTGAAAGTATATGAGTTAACTCATAGATGTCGCCACATATTACATATTGAATTCACTATTTGCATATTCAATTTTGATGGCTCCCTATTTTTTTGCGTAATGAGGCTTCATTGATTTTAAAAATATTAATCGGTTTTGAGATATTTGAATTTTACTAATTCACCTACTTCACGGTCCCCGTGTGTATATTTTTCTATCAATTTCAAAGTTTAATATCACCCTTATTAATGAAATTAAATACACCATTCAGAAATAGTATTGTTGATTAAAATTTTTGTTTAAATATGTAACCTAACCTATGTATTTTTTCATAATCATTGAATTTTACAAATTGATACCATTAACGTTTCTGAAATAATTCGACTTATTCATATTATTTGTTAAGACTCTAGTGTAGTAAATGGAAAGTGCTTAAAAACTATCACCTCCCATACAGAAACGAATAATATTTCGCACGAGTGATGTACAGTATTTTTCCTACGACCACGTGATAATTTTACCAAAGAACGTGTAATCAATATCTCACATATTAGTACTTGTCATATTTTTTCGTTGTGTCAGATAGGGACCAAAAATTATTTTATTAATTTTATTACTAGTTAATCTTGACAACGGTAGCTGGAACGCTACCGAAACGTCGAAATAAAAAAGGTAGAACGTGTCGCGGGACACACGGTAGGAACTTTAGTTCCTTTTAAGCAAAAGTTATGTAATACATCTGACGTTATAGATAAACAATTTACATATTCTTTGGTGGTTGAGTAGTAAGCAGAATTTTTTTTTATTGTTAATTTTATTTTTAAATAATCATTCTGCTTGATATTAATAACGACAACAGGTAGACGTTTGAAATATTTAGCAGAATATTCATTATTATAGAATAGATAATGGTAGGGTACCCTCCATGAGGGAGTCCGACTGGCAACATCTACTTATAACAGCATCGTATATTTAAAAAAGGAAACCGTAGCATTATAAAAATTGGACATTCGTTTACCACAAAATTAGTGGAAACATGAAATTGAATTGTTAAATTTTTAATTTGAAGTTATATTACTACAGTTTATAGAAATTTTAATTTTCTAGATTTTTTCCTAAGTGGGTCGTAGAAAAAATATGCTGCTCGACTCGTGTGAATTGTCCATATCGCACTTGAACGATTGAGCACTCCGCCTACGGCCTACGACTATGTCTGACAGTTCTGTCAAATTTACTGTCAGCGCAAAAGTTTATACAACAACCGACTAAATTCAAGGCAACTAGATAATCACGTAGCTGAAAAACGCCCGGTTTCACAATGTCAAGTTATCCTGAGGTTAACAAATAACCCTTGGTTACCTCAAAACAAGTGTTTCACATTGTTCAGTTAACTCTCAGAATATTTAACCACCAGAAAATCTAGTGGTAATAATAATAACCTGGAGATTCTAACCTAACAATTAAAGCTATTGCTGTATCTGTTACGTATCTGTCACAAAACGTGGTATCTGTTAGCATATTTTTTTGAGTGGAAAATGAACGATTATGAGGTAAATGCATATAGTAGTGATGAGGAACCAAGAAGACCAAAAATGATAAGGCCTAGATCCGATTATTTTGAGGAATATGACAATCTGCTTATATTTATTAACTAAAGAAAGCAATAAGGTTTCTTCTTCTTTTGAAAAATTTGGACAACGTTTCGAAGAATTCATTATCACTTAATTAAAATTATTACTTCTGCCAAAGAAAGATTATACCGAACTACAACTTCCCAAATAAATTGATTTTATAGGTTAACTCCTTCTTCTTTTTTTCGATTTTGAATGTCACTATCCATAAAATCTGATCATTATACCTAATCTGCTACCAACTGAACAAAAATTACTACTGAACTTCCGATCAGCTAACCCATAGACGAGCTGACAATTGTGGAACGGTATCTGATGGTAACCTTATAGGTAAGGGTTAATTGACCCGAGGAGTTAACCCGACATTGTGAAACCGGCTGAAAGAGTGTTAAAATGAAAACCTCAATTAAAAAGCATTGGTCATTTACGCATGATGTTGGGTGTTATAATGAAAGTCCCATATAAAAAGCATTGTTCATTTACGCACGCTTTTTAACGTATGTATAATGTATGATTTCACACATTTTTTTTAGTTCGTAGATGCCTAATTTTAAAGGTGATCGTAGATAGAAATTGATTTAGTTTCAAAATAAGTTGTATTTATATGATGTTGCCAATGGAAATAAAAAACAAAAAAATTAAAAGTAATGAAACAAAATTTATTCATTTCTATGTAACGTAAGTTATTGAAAATGACGACCGTAAAAGTTCTCCTACTTAAGTGTAAGAGGAAGCTCATAATAAAATTTAGTAGTGGATGCATAATACTTAGTAGCATTATTGTTGAACATTAAGTAGCGTGTAGGAAAGTTTAACCGAGACCATGGCTATAAATAAGTTGAATTCAAATAGGTATCTTCCCAACTAGCAAAATGGAATTCCAAGAGGACTAAATTGTTGTATAATAGTCGAATAGCGTTGTTTCAAGGACTTTTTATTGCTATTAAGCCTTTTGTTGCGATAATTTTGTTTTTTAAAGGAAATTGTTGTATTAAAAGATTCTATAGTGACTTTTACAATATAAGCTATAACGCATTATACGATCATATTTTTAAATGATATAATACCTTATAAGCCAGTTTAAACAATATCAAAAATATCATTTTATAAGACTTTCATACGTACTGTATAAGAGTTCTATAATATACTATATAACTAACAGCTACAACATTATGAAATAGATACTTAAGCTTGTCTTATTGAAGCTGTATAATGTTGTATAATAAATATTGTATAGCATTCAATTCCGTTGCATTATAAAACACTTTTTATTTGTATAGTGCTTAAATATTCTTCGCTATAAAACAGTTATCGTATACCTTTCCATTTGACAATAAAATATTGTTTAAGGCATTTCTTTGGGATAAAATTGTTGCTTTATAAATCGCCATGTTTAAATTAGTAATTCTTGTACCGCTTTCGCCGCCATTATAAGCAATTGAGTTGGAAACATGAAACTATATTGAAAAATGTGACTTTATCAATATCTAGAGAATTATATTGTGAAAGAATATCCATTTGAAGTGATAAACTATTAAAGTCATAAAAAAAAGTATTTTAGGATGATCTATTTTATTATTTTTTTCTAGTATCTACTTGAAACTTAACCAGAATTGAAGCGCTTCATTTTCTTGCCAAATATACAGTGTGTAAAAGCCAAATGGAATAAATTCATTATTTCGGTTA
>CAJUYG010004316.1:0-17155 GCA_910591675.1 Galerucella calmariensis
TCTGATCAATCTGATCCCATTCTTGGACCAAAGCATCTGTCAAAAATTTAAATTACTTGGAGAAGGAGCTTGGTTACGAACTCGTCTGCCCATCATGTCCCAGACGTGCTCAATTGGATTGAGGTCTGGGTTACGTAATGGCTAGTTCACCCTTTGAATTTCTGTTTCGTCCAAATATTGAGATACAATCCTCGCAATATGTGGTCGAGCGTTGTCGTGCATGAACATGAATTCGTTTCCTATAAACGGTGCAAATGGAATTACATGTGGATCTAGCACATCACGAATATATCGGTTAGCTGTCATTGTTCCGCCGCCAACAATGACTAAATCAGTACGATCTTCCATGCTTATGACGCCCCAAACCATCACCGATCCTCCTCCGTAACTGAGTCTTGTAGAAAAATTTTCTTGGTCAAACCTTTCGCCTCTTCTTCGGTATATTCTTTCATGGCCATCTGGAGAATGTAAACAAAACCTTGACTCCTCAGAAAATAAAATCTTACTCCATTCATCGACCTTCCAATGTTGATGCTCCCTGGCAAATCGAATCTGTGATTCCTAAGTAACTCCGGACCAGTTGCAGGTCTTCTGGAGCGTAATCCATGTTCTTGTAATCGCCTTCGAATCGTTATTTCGTTAAAAGCTACTTGGCGTACTTCTTCCAAACGATTTTGAGCCATGACAGCAGTAGTATTTCTTTCTCGCAAAACGTTTAATGTTACAAAACGATCATCTCGAACATTTGTAGAACGTCGTCTGCCAGATCCTCTTCGTCTCGAAAAACTACCGGTTTCATTGAAACGTTGTACAGCTCTCTGGACGCTATACCTTGTAACACCCAATATTCTAGAAGCATAATACTGAGACCTACCGTATTGTACCAGAGCAACTGCTCGTGCTGCATCAGTAGGTGTTAAAACCATGATGTTAAATTAAATACTGATAAGTAAACTGCAATTGCCAAGTAACGAATATTTGACAGTTGTCATATTGTGAGTTGGCCACAGTACTCTACTTATTTTGTAGTTTATTCTCTACTGTCATTTAAATTATGACCATTTCTAAAATGTTTGCATTTTCTTTAAACCGTCACATTTCACAAAAGAATTAAGATATTGGGGTAAATGAAAAAACAAAATGTTGGAAACAAATCAGTCTTCTTGATAAAGTTAGTTGTGTGCAGATCTACTAGCAGAATTAACCTACAGGGTGTGTCAAAAGTAGAGGAAAAAATTGTTTTCTCTTCTCCTCTGTATATGCGGCGAGTACTAAATTACTTTTAGATGTCCGAATAATAACCTTAAAACTTCAGTATTTTATCTAAAGGTTGCTAAAAATTTTAAATAAATCAGCCTCCTCCTTTGAAAGCTATAGCATTTTTAAATAAATCATTGTTTTGAATGGATCGAATTTTAAGTCGGTATTATAAGATTTTTTTATTTTTGTTTTGATTTGCGAATTTAATTGTACATTATAAAAAACGAATAGTAGGTTCACTAGTCGTCAGCACTTCTATGTAACGTTAATATACGGTCGTAAAAATACATACTGTATATCATATTATATACAGGGGTCGAGAGAATTACTACCGAAAATAGTAGCACCGGAGACAGAGTGAGATAGACATTGTGCTGGAAGGAGCATAGAGAGACAGTTCATTGAAATAAAAATCCACTTGCCACTATAATATTCTTCAAATTTATTGGTCTTACATTTATTATTTATGAACCCACTGTATAATGCAAATAGCCAGCTGGTTTACTATATAAATCTATAAATAATTGTAAATCAATACTCTTACGTTTGTGACCTATTTTCATACTAAATGGTTAAGCATTTCGTGAAATTATTTTTAATATTTGGGAGTTTTTAAGTAGCAACGAGATATGGCTACAACAAAGTATTAATAATGAGGAGTCATTTTCGAAAAATTATTTTCAATTTCAGTTATGTCCTCTGGGAATCATTAGGCATGATGACTGATTTTGAAAAACTGATCCACGATGTTTTCACATATATACTTTATCTGTAATAAATGTTATTTCTGTAAGAAAAAAAGTTTTTAAAGGGAAAATTCAACTTTTAAAAACACATTTCAGATCATGCGCCAAAACGCTACAATAGTAATGGCGCCTGTCTATGACATCATCAATTCGTAAATACCATTTATAGGTGATCTGTGTCGATAGGTTATCTATGATCTTTGTCAAAGTCAAACTTCAAATACTTGACAGCTTGCATAAACAGGTGTTCGGATCATAGATATTCGCGAAAGTACGACGTCACTCTCTTCTGATTCGTGTTTGAGATAAGATGGCGGATGGTTAAATTTTGTGCTTATATTTTTACTTAAATAAATGTAATCACAGATGTAAAATAAAAATTAGAGATTTCTTTAGAATCTCTGTATCTTATATAATTATATCAAATCAATATTTTAGTGATTCTAAGTGACTGTCATCATTCCTATTGGCCCAAGTTTAATTCAACGAAAAACATTCGATTTTACCGACTGTTCTATTTTATCAAACAGTTTCGTGTAGTAATCACTAGTAAAAATAGTATAATTTTCACTACTAGCTATGAAATTGACAATTATTGCGTTTTATAGCCAAATGAGAAGTCAATAATGGACAAATTCAAATGTTGGGAGACTCCAGGGATAGTAGTTTAACATAGTTTTGTATACTCAGGAGATTGATTTAAACATATTTGCTACTTGAAAATTATTTGAATAAAAATGCCATCAATTTAAAATTCGCGCTCAACCAAAAATGACTGATGACATAAGGAGTGCGTTCATAATCTATGGGGTAGGTAAGGAGCGAAAGCAGATAGTGTACGTGTCAGTCAGACGACGGGGTATACGCTATACGCCTAGGGAAAAATCAGTTTGAACGATTATTGCGCGTCCCACCAATTTGTAGATCGCCACTGTCAAAATTTGATTTTGACATTGAAATGTGTTGTTTATTTCACGCTGATTCACATGGATTGAAGAATGTCCTTACCATATTCGTGATCACATACTGTTAGTTTGACTTAACAACATTCAGTCACTTGTTCAATGAAATGAAAATAACCAAGAAATGTCATATAGGGATTTTTCTGTAGAATTACGAGGTAAATGGTTTGTTTCGCAAACACAATAATGATTATTACAAACATTGTTTAAAATAGTATATTATGCAATGAGCACAAAATGATGCCCATTTTGCACGAGGATGAAATTTGCAGCACGAGCCGAAGACAAGTGCTGCAATTCATACGAGTGCAAAATGGCCATTTAGTTGCGAGATGCATACTATACTATTTCTATGACAACATATCGTTCACGTTTAATACATGCATACATTGCAAAAACTTTGAGAGAAATAAACTGATATTTCATTACTTACTCCGAATTCCCCGCTAATGTGCTTTCTATCAGAATTGAAATACGAATTGAAGAAATAAGTAAATTTTTTTTATTGCTATTTCTAATAGGTACACAGAAATAGAAGCTTATAAATATGTATTTGTTGAAAACAACTATGAAATTACTCGTTACCTACTAAAACTTTGACAGAAACTATCAGCTGACATTTCATCTATTTGTCGCTGGCGGTCATAATTTGACAAGCCGTAGTCGTTGTGATTTTAAGGTGAACCTAAACCTAACACAAAATATTCCATTTCGCATTTGTTGCTTAGCAACTTGCCTAGCAACCGATGCAAAAATGAAATTCTGTACAAAATGTGCTTGTTTATGATTGAAGATACGGTTACAAAATGAACATTTATCGAGGTTGTCGTAGGAAAATAAGTTTTCCATTTTTAATTTTTGTCCTAAATTTGGCTAGTAGTGGAAAATAGTATATTATACACCAAGGTCGTTGAGACTATTATTATTGACCGAGCACCAAAATTATATAAGGTGCGATGCTTATAAATGTCTTCACAAACAAGGTGTATGTACAACTTTTTCCACTACTAGCCAAATTCAAAACAAAAATTAAAAATAATTCACAATCGCACCACGAGAAGCGTTCACCTCGTCGTCTGACTGACAAGTACACTGTCAGTTTTCGATATATTATGAATGTACTCGTTATGTCATCAGTCATTTTTGGTTGAGCGCGAATTTTGAACTAAAAGCATTTTTACTCAAATAATTCTATCTTGATAGGTAATTTCAAGCAGGAAATATGTTAAAAACAATCTCCTGGGTATACAAAATTATGTTGAACAAGTTTTTGTTGAATACTATCCCTGAATTCTCAAAATATTCAAATATGTCCAGTATTGACCTAGGTTAATAATAGAAAAAATTATTAGCCACTAATTGAGAAATTCAACTTCTCAGTTGGCTAGGAGAAGCAATAATTGTCAACTTCACAGCTAGTAGTGGAGGAAAGTGTATATACACCACGGTGGTGAAGACATTTATAAGACTCGCACCTTATTCCGCCCGGTCAATACCTTGGTGTATAATACTATTGTGTTACGATTGACAAAGACATTTTTTAAGCGAGAAAATAGTTTCCAGGTGGGGCGTAGCCTAGACTGTTAATGTTCACAAGTCATTCACGATATGATAATTATGATATATGATATAATAATTATTGTTTTTATTCTGTTGTGAATTCCTATTTTTTGAAGCTTTAAAAGTAATCATTAGATATTTACCATACTTTCAACTAATAATATTATTTTTCCGATTGAAAACTGCCTATGATTTACGGTTCTCTCAATAATAAGGTAATTTGCTTTATTTTGTTGAATAAAGTCGATGCTTCAATGCTTTTGTATTCAAATAAGCCATAATTGCAAATGTAGGGTAAAAGTATTCACCAAACGTAGTGACCTGTTTATTTCAGCTTTTTTGACAAAAGATTATTCATTTTTTCAATTCAAGCACAAATCAACACAATTATAAGCAATCACATCAACAAAGGTAATTTAAAACTGAAGTTTTTGAAGTACCATAAAAATATTGTGTAGAGGGTGTTCAGAAACTCTGTATAACGCAAACTACAAATGTAAATTCTTCAAAGTATATTTAAAAAAAATGCTACCTATACACTCCAAACTAATCCTGTACATGTCAATTCCCCCTGGAACAATTTCGATCGGACGTTTTGTTTAGATGTTACTAAAGGTATAAACATGGTAAGAGTGAGAAAAATGCCGCAGTATGAGCGAGAAGCCATTAAATTAGTTTATCAGTTACCTATTTATATTTTTGAAGGTAGATACAATAGGAGACAGTAAATTAAAAAAATTCAAAACCTCCACTCAAAATTATGATTAAATAGACTTTTATCTTCCATTTAAAATTATTTCCCATTCAATTTTTAAATTTTCAAAATACGGATGTGTCATTCGTAGGTATTGATTTTTTATTTTTGGTTGTTGAATTATTGTTACAAAATCCCAAGTTTTTGAATCCCCAAGTTTGTGGTTGTGATTTGTTAATTTCTTTAAATTTTTGTAGTTTTGTAGTTAAATATAACTTGTGCTTTGTATTTGCTTGCAGATTTGGCCAGTTTATTTCCTTGAAATTCTTTTTTTATATAATTTCCAAATATTTTTTTTATGTTTGAGCTCAAAAACATTAATTCCTCAACTTTTATAAATATAAAATATTCCATCCAAAAAAATATATTCTACTTATAATTCCACTTCAATTATTTTAACCAAATTTCAGTTTGATCTATTTATTGTTATTATTTTTATCCAAATTATACAGAGTGAGTTATGTTGTACTCTTACCTCTTATTGAGTGTTCAATGGGAAATACCAAATGACCATTTAAAAGTTTCTGCTCCCATTGCTCACCAATATAAAAGACCAAAAGTGAATTTTGAATGAAATTACTATTTGTTATAACTAAACATACAACTTGTTAAGAGTTGGCTTGTCAGCTGATAATAATGAAAGTTTGTTTGGGTTATTGGGGTAATTAAGAAAAAATTTCAACAATATTCCATGATGCGTGTCTATAAAATTCAGAATATTTTTTGTGAAATTTAATATTGTTATATATTTTATAGTGTAGATAGGGGAGGCTTGAGCAACTGATAATAATAAAAGTTTGTTTTGGTTATTGGGGTGATTAGGAAAAAATTTCAAAAAAATTCCAGGGTGCGTATGAAATTTATAATTATTTTTTTGTGAAATTTAATATTGTTAATTTTTTTCACATTGTAGATGGCGGAGGCTTAATCAGCCATAATACCAGTTTGTTTTGGTTATTAGAGTAATCAAATAAAATTTGAACAAAATTGGTATAATTTTAACAGTGTATATTGCGTCGGTCATAGCAGACATTAATGCTTATAGTTTGTTTTGATAATGAGCCGTTTTATGCGGCAAATAATTTTGCCCACAATTTCTCTGAAATTTACCTCGATCTGTTTGACATACACTCATTATTGCCTTTTACGTAATTTGTATACTACAGTCAGTTTGAAATATAGACAGAGAATAATAAAAACTTGATTTAACATGCAAAAACCCAACTGGATCGGGTGGGCATCAAAGCTCCAGAATTTTCACAAATTTATTTCATAATTCACATCTGAACTATTTTCAGTTTTCAATTACGAAAAAGGAAATTATCCATAGAACATGTTTATTCTAAATTGTAACACAATGAATCAAAAGCATGCAACTTACCATCGGAGATCTGAAGTACTTTTCGTTATACAACCAAAGTTATTCACGGGCCCCACGTTGAGGCTTTGGAGGCTGATAGACAACGTTATTCCGTACTTTGAATTTCCGGCATGGCACCCCCAACGTGTATCTTTTAGAGGGGGTGATTTTCAAACGTTTAATTAATATCCACGCCACTGGATCATAAGCCCCACTTCAATTCTTGTTTTATGTCGTCAAAAAGGTCACCAAAGTCTGCGAACTTAATATGCCATTCCATTAAAGCGTCACTTCTGTTATTTTTACTAAATTTTAAATACACTACCACCCCCGATAATATACCGATACTAACAAGATGCATCACGCATCTGCCAATTGTTAAATGTTATAAGTTATAACCGCTCATTAATGTTTCTTATTTAAAATGTACTGTCACGACTGATAAGGTTTTTTCTGTTGCATTTGTAAACTTGTTTATTCAGAGAGAAATATTGAATACTTTATTTTACGTTTTATTTATAGTGGTAAATTTTTAAGAAAAATATTTGAGAATTATAATTTATTAGTCCAATTAAAAACAACGAAAGTGAACCGATTTTTGCTGAGGCGATGTGATGTATGAATTACTATAGATTTCTATCTCAGGAATTTAGTTCTGAACAAATTTTTGAGATTAACCCCCGGGAAGGGGTTGAAAGTCGTGAATAAATGTTAAAAATCGCAATATATTGAGAATTGAAGCAATTCTGTTAAAAAGTTTTAGATAAAAGTTGTAGAGAAAAAAATTCTGCTTCTGTAACGTTAAATCGATTTTTTTCCTTAAATAACAGGAAAGTCATTAAAGTGAATTGAAACTTTTATACTTCCTCTTTCCTAAAACTGACCCATGGCGCATTTACCTCTGTTCCATATTCGCACGTGCTCGTCAGATTGCCATGATGCCAGGCTTACTTTTTGTCCTGGAAAATTATAAGCGTCGTCATTTTCAATTGTATTTATGAATTTTCACTAGTTATTAATAAATGAAAATTATTGATATAAATCGTATGTAAGGTAAGTTGATGACTTTGTTTTTTGTTTGTATGTGATTGTATGTTAAATATAATTTATTGTTTTTTCATTATCTTAGAAACATAATGCCTTGTTTTATTTTTCAAGAGTTCATAGCATAAACTTACACTATTTATTATAAACACAAATGTTTCCCAATATATTTCTTGTCAGCGCCACTAAAAATTGTGAGATTTCGTGATTTATGACAAATATGTTATGGGAAGTTAATTTTACCAAAAAAAATTTACATAATAACTCGGTTTTAGCATTATCAACCTGTTCTCACGACCCTTGTGTCGAGTAGAAGATAGTAATGCTATGAGGAGAGGGATGCATGTTTGTTTATGTTTGTGGGTTGTCGAAGATAAATAAAAACTAAAGATATAGATATACAGTCTGTTTATTAGTGTCCGTCGGAATAAGTTGAACTATTTTTCCCTAACTGTGTGGTGGTTATTGTTAAATTAAGTTATCTGATTAAAATTGTTATTTTTAATGAACACTAAAATTCAAGTCCTACATAAATTAACGTAGTGCAATCATTTGAATAAATGTACAATAGTTAGGTATACGTATACAGTGTGAAAATTGAGGACAATTATCTTGTTAATTTTTTGGTAAGTAACAATAAAACTAATTATGATTTGTAGGGTATACGTAAATTAGTATATTTTTTGTTTAACTTATACACTGTATTACACTTGTTTTGGACTATAAAATAAAATGAAAATATTTCAGACATTTATAAATATAAAAAATTAAAATTTTGATCAAAGAACTGTATTGAGAAAAACAATTTCCGATGAGCGGCTTCATAATATGTTATTTTAAAGTAATCTGTTTGGATTGGTTGTTTTTTGGTGATAAAAAAATTGAGTTTATTTTTTTATAGGAGCTATTAATTTTTTTTTAAATATATACCTACATACATCAAACATCTCGTCTGTTAAATTAGATTTCGAATTTTATTTTTTTCCTTTCTTTTTGTCTACAACTATTAAAAGAGGGTGTCCGATGTACTTATATTGTTTGTCGTTAAACCGAAATATTTAAATGTTTTTAATGCTTATTACACATTCATTATCACTTTTTTATTTTAAATACAGTTATAATGGAGACGGTAATAAATCAACCCAAATTACCTACATCAGAGAGGCCCTCAAGTTCTGCGAGTGGTTGTGATTCTTTCGATTTTAAATCTTTATGCTTTTATTGCGGAAATATTTGTGATTCTCGTCGCAATCGACATCTAATGAGGGTAGTACAGAAGGAATCTTATAAAGATCGCGTAATTAATGCTGCTAATCGCCGAACTGATCAATTGGGAAAAGACGTGTTTCTCAGATTAGGTAACATTACTTCACTAGTAAAAGAAGGGGCACGGTATCACATAAAATGTAGTAATCACTTCCTCCAAATTGTTCAAGCTGAACGTACCAAATCACCTGCAACAACTTTGAACAGTACTGCCTTTCAAAAGGTGTGTGACTATATTGAACAAAGTCAAAAATTTGAGTTTACTTTAGCTGAATTAACCAAACAAATGGAAGATCATTGCTTGTCCAACACTCTGATCTATAACAAATTAAGAGAAAAATATGGATCGGATATCTACATTCAACAGGAACGTGGGAAGTCAACAATTATTCGCTACAAATATTATGATTTTGGGGATATGTGTAAGAAATATTATAGGGGGGAGGATCTTCTCGAACCAGAGAAACAGACAGTCTTAAACGTCGCAGCGGAATTGTTGAAAAAAGATATTAAAAACCATGATTATTCGAACGACAGCTACCCATCAGGCATTAACTTTCTCAATGATGTGGAAAATGATATCCCTGAATCACTTTCAACTTTTTTGGAAAAATTATTAGAAGGCGAACAAAAAGAACATGAAGATAGCTTTAAAATGAGGCGTTCCACCATCGGTCATGCTATAATATCATCTGTTCGTAGGCAGACATTTATATCCACGCTTCAGCTAGCTGTTGGTACTTATATCTACAGAAAGACAGGCTCAAAACAAGTGATTGATCTTTTAAATAGGATGGGCATCTGTGTTTCATACTATCATTTGGTGCAATTTGAAACGTCCATTGTCTTAAATCCACCAAAAATTAAAATTGAAGAAGGAGTGCACGTTCAACACGTGTTTGACAATACAGACCATAATGTTAATACTCTGGATGGCCACGACACGTTCCATTGTCTGGGTGGTATTGCAATTTACACGCCTGACGATAACGTATCATATGAAGGTCGTATTGAGAGAGTGAAGAAATATAATTCTGCTACATCTGAAGCAGTTGGAACAAAGAGCAGTATCAAAGCGATACCTTATTCCTATTTAAATGCAAAAGGATTGGAGATGGTTACGTATAGTGACACTACAAAACTAGCGCTGTCAACTTCAGTACCATTACCGTCAGCATACGCTCTGCATTTATGGGCCAAGGCATTAAATAATTCAAAATTGCCCAGTTGGTCGGGTTTCATGGAAGTTTTATGTGAAGACGAAATGCCTTTGGTATCAAGAGTTATATGTTTACCATTTATTAGGGAGCCACCGTCAAAACCGACTACAATTAACACAGCATTACATTACGCTCTAGCTGAGGCTAAGAAACTCAAACAAAAAGTGTGTTTTGTTACATTTGATCAGCCATTGTACCACAAAGCACGTACCATTGTCGCAGAGTCTCAAGAGCATGGAAAATTAAATAATGTAGTAGTGCGGCTTGGTGGGTTTCATTGTTTGATGTCTTATCTTGGCGCTATAGGATATATAATGAATGGAAGCGGTCTCGACAGTCTTTGGTCAACAGTATATGCACCACAATCTGTTAAACATATGCTTAGTGGCCATGCATACTCTAGGGCAATACGAGCACATATTTTAACCTTAACTGCTCTCGGAATTGAAATTTGTAATAATGTAGAAAGTGACAAATCTAATGAATATAAAACTTTTCTGGATTCATTTCTGAAAAATTGGCATACCGACTCTCCGGAACGACCCACAATTAAACATTGTCGAATGAATCCCACTGTGGCCGAGATGACAGATGATTTGATTTCAGAGTTAAACAGGTTAAAGAATAATGGACCAACGGCACAGTTATGGATACAATATTTTGAACTCATTGTAATCGCATTACAGTTTATAGAGGCCGAAAGATTAGGTGATTGGAGGCTGCATCTTCAAAGTATTAAAAAAAATGTTACCAGTTTTTCATGCAGCTGGACACCTGTCGTATGCCAAAAGTGCACAATTGTACCTAGAGGATATGGTCAAATTAGAAACTGATCTTGTAGACAATGAAACATATGACTTATTTGCAAAAGGTTGTTTCACTGTTCGAAGGTCGGATAAAACTTGGGCAGGGGTATGGACCGACATGACGATTGAACAAACGTTGAATAGATACTTTGGAACTGATTTGAAGCACGGAAGAGGAGTCACGTCAAAGGTAGTCGCTCGTTATTTACTAACCATGCCTACAATATTCAGTGTCATGTCATCAGTGGAAGAGTATTTTGACATAACCACTTCGTCAAGTGAGCAACATAAAGATCTCAGCTCTTCGAGGCAAAAACGAGATGAGGAAGACCTGAAAAAGTTTAGATTTTGGATAAATAAGCATAAACCCTTCGAACAACGGCCCAATTTGATTTCCTTATCGACAGGGGTAGCTGGTGGTCCTGAAATCAATTGTCACAGAGCGATTGAAAGAGGAGAGGTCCTAATGCAGACCATGGTGGGAAAAAATGCTAAAGATATTTCCCTTTCGATGAAAAATAGGGTAAAAAATTTGGAATCCGCAAAATCAAGTATGCATGTAGGAGGAGCATCTTGCATAAAGGTTGACACGACACAATTATTTCATCGGATATCAGTATTGTTCAAAGGTGATGTACAAAAATCACAGAATGCTTTTAATTATGAGCTGTCTCCCTTCCCATTGGCACTATTCGACGAAAATGGATTTATGCGCAAAACTTCGAAAGCCGAATTATACAAAATATTTAAAGCTTACACCCTGCCGCGCCAAATGAGTTTAGAGGCCTTTTCATGTAATTTTACGTATATTATTGATGGTGGCTTTTTATTACATAACGTGAGCTGGCCCCATGGATCAACTTACCGGGACCTATTTGAGAGATACCACACTCACATTATATCGCATTATCGAGGCAGTGCGCATGTCGTATTTGATGGATATAGTAGTGACTGTATCGGCACTAAATCTTACGAGAGATATCGACGTAAAGAGAAAAGTTTTGCTGCCGATATTGAAATATCAGACCATAATTTGGTTACAATAAAACAAGCCAAATTTTTCTCAAATACTGCTAACAAATTCCAGTTTGTTAAACTTTTGTCAGCATTCCTCATTGAAAAAGGTATACAGGTGAAAGTGGCTGAAGAAGATGCGGATACTTTAATTGTGAAAACAGCTATGGAAGTAAATAATTTGTTTGACGGTCCAGTGGCAGTTGTAGCAAATGATACGGATGTATTTGTGCTCCTTATTGCATTGAGCGACGACAGAAAGCCAATATTTTTCAAAAAAATTACTCCAAAAAGTATAACATTATATTGTACAGAAGATAACAATAATTTGCGTGAATTTTTATTATTTGCGCATGCATTTGTTGGATGTGATACGACCAGCAGTTTATATGGGAAGGGCAAAAAAAAATTGATAAATAGATTAGAAAAGAACGGAGAATTGCGTCAGCTTTGTCAAGTTTTTTATAACCCTGATAGTTCGGTAGCCCAATTACAAGAAGTAGCAAAAACAATTATTTTTGATTTGTATGCTATTGAAGATAACACGATATCTCTTGGTCTTGCTCGCTATACAAAATACGAGACCTCGACAATTTCTAACACCACTGTAATGCGATTAAGTTCGCTACCTCCAACTGCAGCAGCGTTAGAAGAGCACGTCAAACGTGTTTATTTTCAAATGCAAACCTGGCTTGGAAGGATGTTGAGACCAGAAGATTGGGGTTGGCAACGAACAGCTCTTCTTTTATTACCAGTTATGACACAGCAAAACTTAGCACCGGATGAGCTTCTAAATGTGGTGAGCTTATTTTTTTGCATAAGTAATACAGTTTGTCGCATTTAAGATAAGATATGTTCCTTATTTGAATAAATTCAAATTTGAACTTTTGTCCGGCTATACAAGTTAGTGGACCACTGTTTAAAAATTAGTAGGATATCTTGAAAAATATTATCAATATACTTGCATGGATGTACAAAAGTTTCAATCTGAATTCCTTCAAAGGATGGGTTTGTTTTCATCTAAAATGGGTCACACTGTAGGTTTACATTTATTGACATTTTTCATGGAAAAAGAGGAGCAACTACCCAGTCGATGTTTTGCGAGTTTTTAAAGAAATCAATTTACAAAATTTAATAAAATTTACATGTGGACGATTTTACGTTGGCAAAAAATACCGTAATTCAAAAATGTTGATGTTATTCCACGATAATATTATATTGCAAGGTACTACCTCCTCTTAATTTGGCTTTATATTAAATTTTTTTATGGTTGTATTTGTATAGGTTTCCTGTGGCTGCACAACCAACTGTAGCAGCAGTCGCTGCAAATGTAAGAAATCTGGCATCTCATGTTCAAGATATTGCAAAAATTGCAGCGGTATTAGCTGTACCAATATACAACAAGTTAGAATATATTCTTCCGAGGATAATGACGTCGACAGCTACGATGAGCAAGATTTTCAAGATAATGAAGAGGACACATCAGAATGATGATATCTTCTGTATGTTCCTTGTGGCATTTATACTTATTCTTAAGAAAGCAGAATGATGATATTGTAAATTGCGAAGAAAGTACAAACATTTGTTATTAAATACAGGGTGTCCCACGACGATTAAGACAAGTAATATATCAGAATTGGGCAGTAGTAGATAATTATAATTTTGGGGGTATGAATTAGAGCAAATGCTTCATCTTTTTTTGTTATTGTGTTACCCAATGAGTTATTTGTTTTTGGTCACGTGACGTCGCATTCAAAATTATTAATGGAACACCCTATATGTTTTCGTGATTTTCGATTCTCCTTGAAGTGCTGATTTCGTAGAAACCATATTCTTGGGGTCTGAATTAAATATTTACAGAGATATAAAAATCACCTATTTTTCAACTTTAGGTCATTGTTTTGTAAATCTTCCTATCCTATTTTTTCAAGATCTACTCGATGCTGCTATAGAAAAATTGATATAGGATGGTCAAAAGTTTACCACATTCTGATTTTTTTCGACCATCCTGTATTAAATTTTCTTCAGCACCATTGAGTAGCCTCCTTGAAAAGTTAGGATAGGGAGATGTAAGCCGTTTTGCCAAATATTGAGCAGTTTTCACAAAACAATGACCTAAAGTTGAAAAATAGGTGATTTTTAACACCCTGTATCTCTGTAAATATTTAATTTAGACCCCAAGAATGTGGTTTCTACGAAATCAGCACTTCAAGGAGAATCGAAAATCACGAAAACATATAGGGTGTTCCATTAATAATTTTGAATGCGACGTCACGTGACCAAAAACAAATAACTCATTGGGTAACACAATAACAAGAAAAGATGAAGCATTTGCTCTAATTCATACCCCCAAAATTATAATTTTCTACTACTGCCCAATTCTGATATATTACTTGTCTTAATCGTCGTGGGACACCCTGTATATACTATATACTACTGGAAGTTATCCATTATATTTATATTTAAAACTCAATCTATATTATACTTAATGTGTCAAATGTGTAATACCTATTTATTGTGATGTTTAACCTAAATAATATAATATATTCTTTGTAAAACATAAGAGACATCCTCATAGCAAAACAAATGTACACATATATGTTTGAACTATTAGTTTATTTAATTTTGCATTAGTATCAAATATTTTTATTATTTATTTCGACTACTCGTATTCTTTCTACTCACTATACATTTCATAATATATATATTATATGTCGAAACATGATACTATTTATGTCCGCACATTTGCAACACCGCTAAGCACATCGTTTCTGCGAGGTAATTGTCAAGGCGGGAGCCGTAACCACCAGCGGTCGATTAGAGGGTTGAAAATTGTTAAAAACTTTATTAACATTTTACGGCATTCCTGTTATTTATAGAAAAAAAATCGATTTAACGTTACAGAAACAGAATTTTTTTCTCTACAACTTTTATCTAAAACTTTTTAACGGATTTGCTTTAATTCTCAATATATTGCGATTTTTAACATTTATCCACTATTTTCAACCCCTTCCCGGGAGTTAATTTCAAAAATTTGTACAGAACTAAATTCCTGAGATAAAAATCTATAGTAATTCATACATCACATCGCCTCAGCAAAAATCGGTTCACTTTCGTTGTTTTTAATTGGACTATATTGGGATTTGACATAAATGAAATGAGTTATTGGATACGGTTTTTTGAAAAAAAAGTTAAATCGTGTAGCTTTTGTTAAATTTCAGAAAGCATCCGCATTTTTTTTGCAAAATGGATTTCAGTTCCATTTGGAAAAACATATAGGTGTGGTCCTATGATTTTTTGTTAGGAAAATTCATTCTTCAATCGTAACATTTTTTATACGAACAAATTAAATTAAATATAATAATATTCGAAAGAAATATCAGTCAAAGTTCACACTACTCTTTATTGATTAGTAAACAATGGAAGCAGACTTTTAAGTCATTTAATAATCCCCCTAGGAGCCTGAATACTAGGTAGGAATGAGTACAGTTCTTCGTGGCTCATCCTTTATACTTAATACTATGCCTACTTAAACTTTTAATGAACCACCAAAACTTCATTTCCCTTTACCTTCAATAATTGGCACATGGTGTTAAGCACTTCCGTATATAGTGCGTCCCAAAAAGCTTCATACAAAAGGTGAAAAAGCTGATCTTATATTTCACAAAAAAAAATCTCGATAAAAACCTTTACGTTGTCTTGAATACAGGAAAAGTACAAAATTATTATTTGAAGTGAGAGTAACATTACAACAAAATATTTACACTGAACCAGTGTAGGCACCAAACAATCATATTAAAAAGATATGTTTTATTTAAAGGAGCCGTCCCTTCACCGGCACCACCTTAGCCTCCTGGGCTTATTGTGGATACTCCTAGTGTTCTGACTACAGCCTATTCAGCCAATCCGTTCCCTGTATTAGCTCATACGCAAGTTCTTTGTTGGTTGGTTGTAGAAGTCTTCTGGAGTCATTTGGGGTCTACCATACAGTTTCTGCCTCCTATGGTCCAGCGTCTCACAGTTGCATAGTATATGCAGAACTGTTTCTGTATTCTTTTTGCACATATTCTGCATGTAAGGTCTCCGTTATATAGTCCTATTTTGTTCAGGTGCTCCTTTGTGGGAAAGTGTCCCGTAAGTAGCCCCGTTATGGTGCGTAGTTTGTTCCTGCTCATTGAGAGCAGTCCTTTCGCTACTTTTTCTGCTGGTTCTTTCATGAATTTCTTCCCATGTGTTTGCTTGGTCGTATTCTTCCAGTGCTTATTGTATTGTTCTTCTACCCACCCTTGTAACCATGACCTCGTTGAGCATCTGGGAATGCCCACAGCTGGTTCGGGTCCGTTCATCAGGGTTGACGATCCTGCTCTTGTGAGTTTGTCAGCTTTTTCATTGCCAGCGATTCCTTTGTGACCTAGGACCCACTCCAGTGTTACACTGCTCCGAGTCGCCAGTCTTCTAAGTTCTTCGCCGCATTCCCATTTCAGCAGCCGAGATGTTACCTAAGAGCTCTGAAGTGCTTCAAGGGCAGCTTGACTGTCACTGTAGATCTTGTTCTGGCTGAAAAAAAAAGATATGTTAGGTCTGCCAACTGGCATTTATTTCAGAATCTTGAACTGTATAGTGCAAAATTCGACTTTGGGATGGATCCCAAACAGTCCCAAGAACGATCCTGTTTTGTATGCGCATGTCTGGAAGGAGCCGTTTGAAAAAACATTCAAAAAAGAATCGACGTCCTTCATTGTAGTAGCTAAATGCACGATTCAATTGAACCAAGAAGCACAAACATGATTAGTTATATACCAGATCCACTTTTTATAATGTTCAGTTTTTGAAACTTTGCTTTTTAAATAATATACCAATATTAGTCTGTTTTTAAATATGTCTGCTTTTTAATTTCCTACAACAATGAGAGAACAATTCAAATACAAATTTCCTGGCAATTATTGCAAAGTCATAGTTACTTTTGACATTTGACATTTTTTGCTACATTTCATTCAATAGTTGCTTTTTTTCTACCACCAATCTAAGCTAACCTAAGTTAAACTTAGCTAAGCTACCGTTCGTTTTGCCAATGAAGTTAGATTTACTAAGATCAACTGACTTCCCCCCTTGCCTCCGCCAAGTATGCCGGATTTTTGACTTAGCAAAATTTCTTAGCTAAGT
>CAJUYG010004317.1:0-17149 GCA_910591675.1 Galerucella calmariensis
GCCGAAGATGAAGATCCAGACGAGTTTGAAGAAGATTTTTTAACTCACAGTGATCATAATTCTGCCTCTGAACAAGAGGCTTCGTCTGAGGATGAGGAAGAGAACATCGCTGAAAATTACTTTGTTGGTAAAGACCAAACTACACAATGGAAAAAGAGAAGACCAAATTTACAAGTTCGTACTAAAGTTTATATTTAGGTATTTGCTTTTTATATTATTTCAGAGTACATTTTGTTATGTTTTTATTTATAAATGAGATAACGTTGTTTTTCTAGTAGCTTGATTTTTTTAATGTCAGTGTGCGATGGAATAACAATTTTTCTTATACTTCGTTTTCTAAAGCCCAAAAATCGATATTTTCTTTTATATTGTTGTATTTCCTGTATTAATATAACGAATATTATCAAATGGTTGTATTATTTTCATTTTTAAAAGTGATATTAGTTGAAATTTGAATGGGCTACCATTGTAGCCCGCGCGACCAATCTAGTGACAAAATACCGCGCGACTACTGAAGTTAAGGACACTGTGTCTTGACAATTGCATATCTACAGTGAAAAAATAATACGTTACTTTTGACCAATTTTGGAAGTAAGGTTTTGTTGATGACAGTTTTGATGTTGATGAAGATTAATTTATCACAGTGGATCTGGTTAAATTGATTGGTTGGTAGTTTTATAATGAAAAAAGGAGATGATGGTGGAATTATCGCGAAAAACGTCAATGGTGAAGTAACTATGTTCAAATATGTGTGGAGGCAAGGGATAAGGAAAAAAGTGATTACGTATCTGATCATATCAGATGAAAGCTGATATATCCTGGAATAATTGGGATTTGCGTAGAATGAAAAGTTGGATGTGGTGGAGTTCCAGGAGTACTTTTTCGGGTCAATAATTGCCAATTTAAGCTCCTACTTCGTGAACCATGAAAGGAATGGGAAAAATAGAAAAGGAAGAGTAGATGGTTGCTATTCCAAAGGATAAAACAGGCTTTAATACATAATATCAGTTGATGAGTTTTTGAAGTTGAGGGTTTCAGAAGGTTAAAAAGGGTAAGTGATGCTGTATGAGACTCATAATCCTTAGTGGCTTTCAACATCTGGGTTGGCAGAAAAGATAAGGGCCCTTATAGTTACAGTTGGTTTTTTTGTGCATCATTCAGCCTCTGTGGAATGGCTGATTTTGGTGCAGTGAGTGTGGTATTTCGGGTTTCATGGAGCTGCAATTAAAAGTCCAAGAGAAAATGGGTTGGTGGTAGCGACTTCCTGGAGAAGTGAATGTTGTATTGAGGAACGTAGGTTGATTCATTTGAACTTTTCCTCGGAGATGTTCTTGTCTGTTTTTGTCAGTCAATTATTGCGAACTGATCATTTGAGTCGCGTCATCTGGTGGTGATAAGTTATATGGAGCATTTCTCCAGCAAAACCAACCAGCAAAATGAAGACTTGCATGAATAAGGAATAACCAGTAAGAAACAACATCCTGGGCCACATGATTTCTAAGTACTTCTTCACCATAAGAGCGAAAGGAATTGACAAAATACAACATCCAGAACTATCCTTGATAGAAGATATATTGAATACTCAGGCAACCTGTAGTTAGTGCAGTGTAATGGTAGTTGAACTTGAGTTCTTTGAATTTTTTTTCTCCATTGTGTTATTTAACGTCGGTCTATTTCTGCGACTGAGGCTAATCACCGACGCCGGGAGCACTCTACCCCTAACCGGAAATTTTGTTGAACCCACTAGTGTTCCAACCAGTGGTAGCGTTCTTTAACGAGCCCAACATCCATGGACTCGGGACCTCGGTTTTACGTCTCCTCCGTAAGACGGCATATCTACATTATACCTCGTGCTCATTGGGATAATGCCTGCGAGTTGTGATATGCCAATCCGTTGCAGGCTGTACGATGGTTTTCCCTGGCATGGTCACCCATCCAAGTACAAACCATGTTCGACACTGCTTGATTGCAATTATCGCATCAAACGCGTTACACTGCAGTGCTGGGTTGTCGCCCAAAATCCTTGAATTTGGTGTGAATAATATTGAGGAACATTCATGAGAATGTGAACTATCCTTTCTCTTAAACTAGATCAAATAAAGTGATAAATTCAGAGAATTTCATAAAAATCCAGATTTTCACATATAGAAATGTAGGTATTTTGTATTATAAAGCCAGTTTTAAGCAACGATTTAAAAATAGAACGTATTTTTGTCACAAATAGTGCATTCCATATTGCTAGACAAATAATAACAGATACATTTGCTTTCTGTACACGTATTTACGTAACAATAATCTCTTGTAAATATGGTAATATTCAAAACGTGAGATGATTTCAACTATCGTAGAACTGTTAAAAAGTTTTAATCCTATGCTAAGCGCACTTCGTCGCCGGCTAACCCTTCTTGCACCACAGCAGACATTTTCGCTCTGTATTGGTTAAACAATTTGGCTTTGACCCAGATTTTAAAATGTTCGAGCCGAAATACTCAGAAATTTAACGAAAACAATAAAAAGGACCTGCTAGTTTTCAGTTTGTTAACGTGTTGAACAGAATAGTATATTCTTCAACGAGTGCAGAATGATGGCTATTATTCACGCGGATGAAGTTTCCAAAACGAGGGAGCGCAGCGAGTGAGTTTTGGAATCATCCAAGTGAATAATAGCCATTCTACACAAGTGAAAGACTATACTTTCTGCACGACTAAAAAGAAAAAACTTCCAGTGAGGATCGAACCTCGATCGTCCGCGCCATAGTCAACCACCACTAGGCTATAGAGCATATTTATAAAAATGTAAAGAGTAAATATATATACGTAACTCATATTTTTAATCGGAATCCTTACATTTATAAATAAAATTAATTCCAGGAGGCGTACATATTCACTATCGCTACCAAAGTCTGATAGACTTTTTGTCGCAACTGTTGTCCATTTTTTTCTCTTATAATACGTAAAATTATGATTTTATAATTATTTTGACGTTTCAAACGACGCGCTGTCAGAAGTGATCTGCGTTCTTAGGTATTTGACGTTTTAAAGAGATGATTTGATTTATTCATTTTAATTCATTTTAGCGTGAATTCTGATAATAATAGAATATGATGGGCTAACGAGAGTGAATTCTTTTTATTATTCACTGGTGTGAAGAATTTATATCATTATGCAGCTAAATATGTATAAATAATTTGTGCGTTATTATTTAGTCGTGGAGAATAGTATATTATTAAACGAGCAATTTATGATAGCCATAATTCACGATGGGTGACGTTTGCGTCACGAGCCGCAGGCGAGGGGCGCAAGTCACCCAAGTGAATTATGGCCATAAATTGCGAGTAGAATACTATACTTTGTCCACGACACTTAATTTATTTATTAATAAATAAAAGTCAGTAGCGATTTGGCATATTACTAACCTCAAAATGTTGTGGCATCTACTTCAAATAATTTGACATATAGGTATAGGGATGGGCGATACTGTAGAAAGTATCAATACAACGTACCGTTATAAATATATTGTTTTAAAATACTCAATATTAGAAAATATCGTTATGAAAAGTATCAATACTAAAAATTACAATATTTTATAGATACGATATATGTCAGAAACAAATTTCCTGAACAAAATACACAGATTTAATAGTTTATTTCATATTGTACCCCCAACTCTAGTCGTGAATTATGAACCATAATACACTACAGTGTATTATGAACCATAATTCACGACAGTTGATATATGGGTATGGTTTATTAACGATAAAAAGACGATGACGTTGCAAAACAAAATATTGTGATGTTGCCAAGCTGTAGTTTTTTCCTTTACTTAACGAAAACTAGAAAAGTCAATCTGATGTTAGATTGACAGTTCTTCTTTTTCATTGTTCTTTGCCTCGTAGGGCGTAAGTCAAAAATATTTATTTAAAAATAAAACGCTTGTATGATAGGCTTGATTAATTTAATATGAATATGTATTCATGAAAAACTATGGATAAGATACAGGAAACAGTAACCAATCATTCTATATTCGAATTAACATTCAATTATTTTACATAGAAGAGGGTTAAATGATGAACTGTGGGTTCTTATACCTTATTCTGTGCTCTATAGAACCATCTTCAAGAGTACTGTGCTAATAGGAATCAATCACCTTCATGCAAATTTAAATATTGTTTCTTATATAATAAAAATAGAATGAAAAATAATATATCGACTTCTGTAGCTGGCAACGTGTAGGTGTGCTATTAGACTTTTTATATATAGCTATGATAATTTTCCACTGAATATAGTAACCAATGAAATTACTTAGTTTCAAGTCATGTGTCAAATTTCATCCAATCACCGCTGTATTACAGCGATAATACCCTACATGTGGTGTTTTCAGTTTGGTGTTTATTTTTTATTAAAAATTAATTAACCGTCAAATTGACAACTGGATTAAAAATGTCGCGAATATTTGGTATTGCATCTAACGATTCAATTAATTTACCAATTGTACTTTTCACAACTGTAGTTTTGAATAAAAATGGATAATATTTTGTTAGATTTCAACCAATAAATTATTAAATGTTAGATTGACAATCAATTTTTTGATTTCTACAAAGTAAAAAATTATCTTATCGAATACTCCTCTGGTCTTGATAAATACTCAAAATTTTGTCGTAGAGAATCCTTCAAGCGTGCTGCTCAAAGATAATAGCCCTCGGCCTGCGGCCTTGGGCTATTATCAAGCAACACGCTTTCAGCATTCTCTATGACAAAATTATCTCGGTATTATCAAGACCCTAGGGGTATTACTACTGATAATCCACCAAAGCAATTTGAAATATCCATTACAATTGTGGCAGGTTCTCCCAAGTTCACTAAAAGTTTTCTTGAAGTTTTCAAGGTTATGTGTTCCTCTGAAAAAATATTGTGAATTCAATATACTCACTGTTTCCATATATTTCGTATATAACATTTCGGAAAGCATTTTGATCAAAGTTATCAATTTCAACAGTAGGTTTTATGCGTTGTCTCTTTTTAGGTGAGCTTTTAGGCTGTTTATCTTTAATATTCTTGGCGGAAATACGGTTAACAGTGGTAACGATAAGTTGTAAGGCTTCTGCAACTCTCTACAATATAATTACTTCAATTTATGAATGAATAATATATCAAGTTTAATTAACCTAGCCTAACATTAAAAACATTCAACCATGTACATTTAAATATGTAAGAATAATATTGATAATAATAAATACAAATAGCGAATACTATTACTTACGTTTCTTAAAGCAGTAAGCGGGCCCCCATTTCGGCATTCTCGTTCAAAATAGCTCAACAAAGATGTTATCATCTCTTGACATTCACTGTTCAGCTTCTTCGGCATTTTATTAACTACACACTGCAGATTTGCCTAAATAATTGGTAATGAGAATAACTGTTTTTTCAATCTTAAAGGAGCAATGAATTTAAAAGCACCAAAAAAACTTGTAAACATTAGACGATGATCGAATGTCAATAAACGTCAAAACATGCTGGGGAATTTTACCAGCTCATCTGACAACGTCTTGAAGTTTTGCCAACCCGTTAGCAGTAAATTGCCCTGGCTGTTGAAGATAAGTTGTATTCACTGTTGGTAAATTAATATTTATTCTGATAAGCAAGAAAGTAACTAAAAATGACGTCATCGTCTTTTTATCGTAAATAAACCATACCATATACCTTTAGTTAGGAGGTAAAATATTGACTTATTATTAGGTGGTCGTGGACAAAAATACTTATTTGTATTGTGAAAACTGTATTTATTGCATATACATCGAGAAAAATATACAGAAACCAAAAATACACGCATGCAAGTGATAGAAAAACTTTTTGTACGTCCCTGAACAATACGTCTACGTCTTTCGAGTTAACATCGATGAACGTAGGAAAGTACATCCAGGTGTGCCTAGGTCCCACGGTGGCTTTCATGCATATTCCAAAATCTCATTTGACTGCATAATCTCGGCCCGTACACACCCTTGTTTACTATGACATGTAACTTATTTGCTCTCCCGCACAGCTTATGTTACAGCTAGACAAACACGTGTCATAACGTCACTTTAGGCTCCCCAACGCTAATGGAATACTAAACAACATTCTTGATGGCATCAATTATTTGTTATAGTGCAAAGTTGCTACGCGAGATGGGATATGAATCGATCGATGGAGGACAAACTATATTTGGAATCTTAGGTATACCTGCTAATCAAACCAAAAACTATTAACAGATCTCGCTCTTGCAATTCTATTCAATTCTAAATGTTTTTCAGAAGAATAAATCACAAAAACTATTTTTTCTACAATCACATTGAAAAGTAGGCTTTCTCGCTTGCCATTTACAACGAAAAGTTGAAGTTTCTTGAGGAGAGTTACTTTACGCTCGCCGAGCGTGAAAAAGTGCAAAACGCTCGTTGCCTATTCACTTTTAATGCTAAGCGATACGCTATCTGGCGGAATAAACTCGCATCAATGTCACGTGACCAGCAAGTGTGATTGCTTTGTATTTATTTACATCTAAGCGTGCGTTTGTGTAAGGATTATAGTTGTTTGATAGTGATAAATAGTTTGTTAAAAGTGAAAATGACCAGCAGAGCAAATTGTTGTGTACCTGGATGTAACTCTGTGTATAAAAAAATCCCGATTTGACCTTTCATCATTTTCCAAATGAGGGTCAGAGAATCGAGAGTATTGGAGAATCCGGAATGATGACTATGGTTGATAGAAAGAAACTGTGGGAGATCAAATTGAAAATAAGAGAGAGAGTTACCAAAAACATGAGAGTTTGTTCTAAACATTTTGTCGAGGACGATTTCATAACACCTAGTAATTGTAAGTATTTTGCTTTTTATATTAAATGTGGTTGAAATAATTATCTAACAATTTTTCAGGGGGCTATCAGAAAAGGTACCTGAAAAAGACTGCTGTAACAAGTAAAAACACCTGTGTCCAGTGTTATAACAAAATCAAAAAGTCTGAAGATAGAAAAGAAAAAGAGAAGATATGAAAAACTTACTGAAAGAAGACAGGCAAGTTCTCTTGCTGGTTATTTTTATTGAAGTCAAAACTAAATAACTATACTTACTAAGTATTGGTCATTTCAAATTTTAGGTTAATCAACTCCCTTCCACCTCCAAGGATGACATGATATCGAACTCATTTAGTGACTTTGATGGAGCTAAAGCACTACTGGAGCTTCAACAACAGGAGTTACCATTTGTTGAATGCGAGGATAAAGGTTTTCAGAATTTTCAGGAATACTTTTCCTTTACATTTGGTACCAATTGTTGATGATATATTCACAATTATTTGTGGTATTGTTAAATTGTTAATTTGGGTAGTCCTATTTTGAGAGAAGATTTGTTTTTGCACTAATGATTATGCTATGAAAAAAAATTGTTGCAAATATTTATATATTAAATAATACACATAAATTTCATATTTTTATTGTATACAGGAAATGTCACATTATTATTGAGAAATAATAACTATTTCCCTGACTTGATGCATCTTGAAATAATTCTTTTAAAAAAATCGTTGTTGCTAACCAATAGTTTATATATCCTTAAATATTTTAGAGATAAAAATTAATTTATTAATTAATATATTTATAGTATTCATGGTAAATCATGATGAATAATAAATACAAGTTGTTTATAAACAGATATTGGAAATCTGTTCAGCTCGTGCTTCTCATACAGTCTCCTTACCTATTCCCACCTCCTCTCTAACAAAAAAATCTATTATATATGATAGTAAAAGATTATTTAATCATTTGCCATTAAACATTAGGAAAATAAATAACAAAATTCATTTTAGGAGAGAGGTAAAAAGATTGTTGACATCAAGTGCCTATAAAGTTTCGGAGTACTATGTCAATTCTTTTGCATTGATTTCATGGGGATCACTTTTCACTGCACTAGTATGCAAACAGTAGGATCTGATCATCCATTTTTTGCCCACTTTTCCTCTGACCACACATAATAACATGGTTCACTGCCAGAACAGCTTCACCTTCTACAATGCATCTGCTGTTTGGAGAAGCAGATAAATAATCAAAAATTGAGGAAAATGGCAGAAACATCTCTCCAAAAAAATATCAGAAAAATATATAACAGATTATCCTGTTCAAAAAAAAAGCTTGCTCAACCACAATAAACTCTTAGGTTATTTACAATGCAATCACACTTACGAGATGCTAAATAACCATCGGTTATGTTGAACCAACGTTGTCAAATTTATGATCTTATATGTCAATTGTCATTTCATATCATTTGTGTAGTTTCTCTGTTGTGTTGTTGTGTACATCAATATTGTCAATGGACTATTTCATTGGTACATGTGCGGTTATCAATAAATAAATAAATCAAAATATTTGCTTTTTGCTGTTGTAGTCGTTTGCTAATTGGAATAATCTAATTTAATAGTAGTTATACGATCTGTTGAAATAATGTCTGGGACATCTTGTGGTTTATGTAAAAAAAAATTCGCCAATAAATCGACTTGCACAAGACATCTTAAAAAGGTTCATGATTTAACAATAATTAAGGATTACTTTCATAAAAGAAAGCCGGAAAAGGGAAATAAAAATAACAGTTCCCTCATCAAGTTTAATCATCGTTGTTTGGAGCAAGCCTGTAATAGGGATTTTCAATAAAATGCGTTGTTAATAAAACATTTAAGTACAGAACATGAAATGTTACATTTTAACATTGAGCAAATATCCCCACAAAATTGGCAAGGTATGTATGGATTTTTATCCTACTTTACAAAATGCAGTGCACCATATGTGTATTGATAAAGATACTGAGAGATTTGGAGAGTATTTTAGAAAAATCTACTTTAACAATTTCTTCAAATGGGCATACTGTTACAGAGATAAATCCATAATTAATACCAATATGCACCTTGAATCAATGCATACGATTATTAAATATTTCTATCTTGAAAGGACTAAATGCAAACCAGTATAATTGTTTACACCAACTACATAGCCTACGGTTTTTTTATATTTCTTGTTACACTACCAACCCTGCTTGGCTCTCAATATTCTTATTTTCAAAAGAACCGGTAAAAATAATTTGACATGAACGACAGTCACTCATTTGGCAACGTTGGTTCAAAAATATTCGGTGGTTAAATAGCATCTCGTATCACACTTGGCGTCAAAAACATATGTTTTTCGACAGAATGACAGCGCGGGAAAATTAAGGTTGAAATGTCAATTAACAACCGATACTACAAACATAATTGTATTGACAATGACAGTGGCAGTGACAGTGACATCATAGAGCAACCTGGCTAAGGAGTGTTTTTGTCTTCTGAGAATCTTTTACTTTTACTAATCTAATAAATCGCAGTTTTGTTAAGTTCTTTTAAATAATTAATTAGTGTGATTGCGATGTTACCGTATTAATTTTGTGTGTGTTTTTGTGCCTTAATATTGTTGTGCTACGCTCTGAATATTTTGCTTATACTGGCCGGATGGCCCTGCTAGCTGAGGCCTTTCTAATTGTAGAATAAGAAGAATTACATTGACGGTATTGACCTTAAAGGTATTGACAATAATAATTATAAGTTTGAAATTTTATAAAGTATTTGACAGGTACTTGAAATAAGAAGTATGAATTCATCAATTTTATTTGTTATGGTATATATTCAAGTTATTGTAGAAAAAATATTATAAGTATTGCGAGCTAAAAGTGGAATTATTGTTCTCAGGCAATTACCCTTGATTTCGAACAATAATTCCTCACTTTTCGCTCTTAATACATAAATAACTATTTCAGGCATTAATATTTATTATATTACAGCTGACCAGCCAGTAGCGTCTCCACAGAGGAAGCAAGGAAGGCTAAACCTATTATTGAAACGTTTCAAAAATGATTCAAATGATAGCGCTTATAAATAATTGTCAACAATACACTGAAACAGCAACACCCGCGAGAAAATTGGATAAATCCGACCGTACCGTATGCCACGCTGAGCTGAAGTAAATGCAGCGAAATACCCTGTTAAAATCACGGCTAAGTTTTAGAACGTCAAGGGAAAAAAGTGTACATCGCGGGTGTTTGAAAGTGCTCGCAGAACACAGCAAAGCTGTATAAAATATCAACGATCGCGCGAAATAGGTTCGTTATTTCACTGGTGAACTTTACTTACCCTTTTGGTTTGTTATTTGAGCTGGGGTTTTCGCTCGCAGTTTTTTATCGTTATCACAATGCAAATGCCCTACAAAATATATCATAAATATTATATTTGATAAAAGGAAATATTTTAGTTGATTAGAAGATTTTTTGGAGCTCTACATCACTGCATCGCTTATGTACGAGCCGCCACTGTCTGAAGAATATTTTTAATTCCAAACCTAATGATCTTTTTAATGTGACAAATATCACAGAAACATCAAGAGTGCCCTTCTGCTTTGAACAGTAAAATAATTAAAATAATAAATAGCCGATATTAAAACTCGAAAGTTTGTCTCAGACAACTTGACTCACATTCTCTCAGCATTGTCCCGTTTCGCTCTTTGCTCGTCTACTTCGGTTCGATTAAAGGATAAAGAGCTCAACTTCTTTCAAAGACTCAAAGTGTCATCAAAAATGCCTCTCGACTAAGATCTCAACAGAAGTACAGTAAAGATAATGACACTTGTGAAACTCATACCCAAATATATTATTTAAAGAGCTAGAGTCTATTCTCCTCCTATTTTTCATTAAAGCCATTATAGTGGTGTCATCTATTGCAATGTTTAAACGATACACATAGCAAGTAGTAGAAAACTGTAAATATAAAGTACAGTTCTCTGCTCAGTTTTGATATATTTAAGCGATACGTACAATACAGAAAACTGTGAATATAAATTAGAGATTTCTGCGAAGCATTCGATATTTGCTTCGTACTCTGGTTACTAGATAGCTCTGAAAGTATCCAAAATTGGAACTAAAATTTATGTTTGATAAGAGGTCAATAAATATAAAGATTAGAACGTTAAAAATATATTGAGTCGTAGTTATGATTTTATATAGAATTGAAAAGTCGAGATTGTTCTTCTGTATGTTTACTGTCAAAATTTTCTTTCAATATAAGTTTATAGTCTAATGGAATATTATTCGATATTATGATCTTTAAAACCACCGTAACTTCAGAAAATTTTAATCCCGATCTTTATTTTTCTATTCATGTTTGAAATAACAATAAAATTCATACGCAGGTAGAACTAGATTTATGGCACTCTTTGCAATAAAATATCAAACGACGACTTAACGGATAAACATTATTTGATAAAAATGTCATAAAAGTTTAAACAAACAATTGAAAAAATAGTAATAATTCTATTTAAATAGGATGATATAAAAAAATTTCACCGATGTGCAGTAAATTAATTGACATTAATTGAAAACGGCAAAGCTTTTAATTTATAACATTCGATAAGGTTTGCTCATTGGCGTAACTGTAGATAAAGCAGGGCCTTCCGCACAAGAAGCCCATGGGGGCACTTGCGAGCTAAAAAAAATATGCTGCTGTTATTATCAGTGTCAATTATTTATACAAAATCAACTAAATAACAATGTTGGGCTGACTAAAACCTAACCTAACTAAACTGAAAGACTTAACCACAGTTTCCTGTAACAATTGTCATATCTAAGTAGAGCGTGTTCTTAGTAGATGTCAAGACAATATTATTATGTTATCTATGATTATAACGCCTTACAAATTTGAGATTTTTTTCCAAAAAGCAGATCGGTCACTAAGAAGCAACACGTACTTCTCGGGATATATGCCGTGGCAGACAATGAATTATGCTTCTAGACGGGGTTGGGATATTTTCACGATATAACCAACCGTGCGGGTTTGTGCTGATGAGACGGAAATGCGCACCGAAGCCGTTCTACAAGTGTCCCTTCTAATTACAAACCAGTCTGAATTTATTGCCACTATTACAGTTTGAAATTTCGAGGGGTGGGTGGTTTGAACATTTAACCACGCCCCCACCCAACTGGCAAAATGGAATTCTAAGAGGACTAAATTGTTGTATAGTCAAAGGCACTCTTATCGTGCGGGTCATACGATTCAACAAAGACATATACTCACCGTTTTCGTTTTCTTCTAATGCGTTTAATCAAAACTTCCAAATAAAGTCCGTAAGATAAATAAGACAGACTTATGCAATTTTGACGGGAAAAAGAAGGATGTGTATTCAGTTTTCAGCGATTCTAAAAAGTCTTTCACCAGCGAAGTTTTTATTTAAATGTCAGTTTGACAATTCAAAGTGACAATATAAATATGATGTAGCTATCTTGGTACGTCTATGTAGCTATCTTCATGTTAGTTGAAATAATCTTCTTTTCTTCTTCTTCTTCTTCTTCTTCTTCTTCTTCTTCTTCTTCTTCTTCTTCTTCTCTCCGGGTGTATTTGTTATCTCACATTTTGGTAACCTCTGTGTTTTTTGATTTGATACATATGGTTAGTGACCTTTGAACCCGCACGATAAGAGTGCGTTTGACTATATAACAGTCGAATAGCGTTGTATTAGATACTGATTGTTTTTATTAAGCCTTCTGTTGCGATAATTTTGTTTTTTAAAGAAAACTGTTGTATTAAATGATTCTATAGTGTCTTTTATAACATATGTTATAACGCATTATACGATCATTTCTTTTAAAATGATATAATACCTTATAAGCAAGTTTATACAATATCAAAAATATAATTTTATAAGACTTTTGTAACCTATTATATAAGAGTTCTATAATATACTATATAACTAACAGCTACAACATTATAAAACAGTTACTTAGGATTGTCTTATTGAAGCTGTATAATGTTGTATAATAAATATTGTATAGCATTCAATTGCGTTGCATTATAAAACACTTTTTAGTTGTATAGTGCCTGAATATTCTTCCTTATAAAACAGTTATCGTATACCGTTCCATTTTACAATAAAATATTGTTTAATGCATTTCTTTGGGATAAAATTGTTGTATTATAAATCGCCATGTTTAAATAAGCAATTCTTGTACCGCTATGGCCGCGCTATATGAGCAATTGAGTTGGGAACATGAAACTATATTGAAAAATGTGACTTTATCATTATTTAGAGAATTATATTGTGGAAGAATATCCATATGATGTGATGAACTACTAAAATCATAAAATAGAAGTATTTTAGGATATTCTATTTTATAATTTTTTTTAAATATCTACTTGAAACTCAACCAGAATTGAACCGCTTCATTTTCTTGCCAATTATATACCTATAATCTATCAGTAAAATTTGTACTATTAAACCATCCAAATGAAATTATAATTTTTACTATCGATGTCCACCCAAGCGGCCCAAGTCGTTTTGATAAGTGTCCATTTCCATCAATGAAATGTATGAAATATAATTTGGTTCTGATATTCATCACTAAAAAATGAAATGCTTTTATAAAATGCTATATAACAAAATAATTCCATTTTGCTCGAAATATCAGCATTATAAAAAAATATATTGCATTATACAACCATTTTGTGAGACCTTATAGTGCCGCTTCAATCCCATATCTAGATGTGACTGCATGACACATTATTAAATTATTTCATAGTAGCTGTATAAACGATTATAAAACAGTTGATTAAGAGTTGTATAAATGTGTATCAAACAGTCATATAAGAGTTGTATAAACTCTTAATAGAACTGTTATACAACCTAACAGTTGTATAAAAATGTTTTGTGGACGTTATAAGAACTTTACTATTTTATAAGATATATCTTGTAGCTGTTTATACAAACCTTATAGAATTTAAATGGCTACTTGGGCAGATACGGGCTTGAGTGCTATTCTTCCTTCCAAGCTAATGATAATTTTTCTAAAATCCTAGTAGTAATAGTAGTAGTAGACCGTAGTACGAATGATACCTTCAGATATTGGAGACCCAGACGATGGGTGCCGCGAAAATTTGTCACGCCGCTGTGCTAGCTTATTATAAAGCATATCATAAAACTGTATTGTTTGTTGTGATGATTTTCAAGATACCTACACTTCAAAGGTTTCAGAAGTACATACAGCTTTTCAAGTGGATGTATTTTATAAAATATGCCCGAAACTGAATATAAAGAAGTGGAAAATGCTGATACTAGTGAACAAAAACTCGAGGTAAGTACACAAACACAAAACGTAAAAAATGCTCAATTCAGTATCAAAATAATAGGGATTTAACAGCCCCCGACAACTTTTAACTAGCATTTATGTAGAAGATATTGGAAGGATCAAATTTTTAATAAAAAAATTACATCTATATGGACTTCAACCGAGTCACTAGAGCAGCAAGACAGTAATTTGTAGTCCAGATCAACTCATTTAGTGAATGTAATTTTTTTTTCAAGGCTCCACCATCTCCACAACCACCACGAGTTCAAGAAATGAGGGATAACATATCGCTTTGTGGCTCTGAAGTCACTCTACGACAACATCCACGAGGAGAAAGACCTGGATCCACTATGTCTTCCAGAGTATCTCCATCTTTTTACCTTGCACCAAAAAGACAAAATTCTACATCCGACTTTCAGAATGGTCGGCAAGTGAAAGATGGTATCAAAGTAGGTGATTTTCTTCCTCCCACTCCCAAATTCCTTTATTTTCGTTTATTCTTCCAAACCCGTTTTTCTTTATTCTCTTCCTCTACATTCCTTTATTCATTTTTTGTTCCACTCTGTTCCACTCTGTTCCACTATCTTTTTCATCATCTTTCCCAATTTCTTAACTCATAGTTGAAAAAAAGCATTTTATATTTTTCAGAAATCTGACAATATTGTCCTTCAACTAGTGTTGCCAGGAAATGATAATAATCCAAATTTTTCTTCCGAAAATGGAAATTTATATTCAATTTCAGGACAAAGTTCACCAGGTAAAAAATTGCTACATATTTAAAAATTGTATTTCCTGAAAATTGTAGAAATACGTAATTTTTTAGTTCCAAATCATCATAAACTTAACGGAAGACACCCACCACCATCTTTAAATGTTATGAAACCAGACGAATCTTCTGATATAAGTAGATCTCAATTAGCTTTGTCACCAGGTGTCTTTTCCACCAATTCTGTCAAGAGTTTTCCCCATATGGATACACCAACACCACCAGAGAAGAAAAAACAAGCTTTTTCGTAAGTTATTCTCCATTTTCTCTAGCATCAAATTTGTTACTCTACAGAAAATATTTGTTAATATATAGCGTTGCTGAAAAGTCTCGCACCAACATAACATCTTTGAAACGGATAAAGGAAAAGTTATGAAATTTCAAGACGATGAATGAGACTTTATAATGCATATTTAAGAGAAAATGTCAAATGTTTTTGACGTCATCTTTGGCGTACGGCCGCCATCTTGAATTTTTTAAAATAACAACCTATGTCGTGTGACTCATCACAAAAAAGCTTATTTTTTCTATTTCCAAAAATCATCCCAACTTGACTCGGATATCATGATAGAAATTTAACAAAAATTTTAAAATTATGATTTCAATCAAAGATGCGTGTTACAGAAATTCAAAAACTAAACAATTATTCAAGCTGCAAATACTTCATTATAATAAGTGCTCAAAGCTGGCCATTTGTTTATTGACAATGATGCAATCTCTCTTTGAAGCTACGAATAGAATCGTTGATCATTTGTGGAGTAATTCCCTGCATTTCGAGACGTATGCGAACCTTTAAATCGTTTAAGTTAGTTGGTCTGTTTACATAAACGGGGTGTTTCGGGTAGCCCCAGAGAAAAAAATCTAGTGGTGTCAAGTCGGGAGATCTTGGCGCTCACTCAATTGCACCTCTTCGACCAATCCATCTCTGAGGGAAAATTGTATTTAAATATTGCCTAACGTCTTTTTGATAATGTGGAGGTGCGCCATCTTGTTGAAAGTATACGTATTAGGAAATAATCGATATATTTCAAGAATAATTTCATTTTGGAGTAAGTCAAGATATTTAGCACCGGTCAGCGTACGTTCAATAAAAAAAGGACCGATCAAATGGTTTTTCACTAAAACCCGCCCACACATTTACTTTTTTTTGGACGCTGTGTATGAACCTCCTCCATCCAGTGCGGATAACAATCTGACCAGTACCGACAATTATGTCTGTTAACAGAACCGTTCAAGCAAAATGATCACTGGATACCAAAAAATCTAAGAAATTGTTTTGCATCCTTATTTTCTCTGTAACTTTTTCAAAAAATTGTAATCGCCCATCAAAATCATCCTCGCCCAAAGATTTTGAACTTTATAAGGATGAAAAATATTTTTATGCAGAATAGTTTGTATAGACTGTCTAGAAATACCGTGATTTATTGCCAATATACTTATAGATGTTTTAGGGTTTTCTTGAACATCTAACAGATCATCTAAAGTTTTACCTTCATTAGCTGCACTTTTCGGTCTACCAGACCTGGGAATATCTTTTACACTACCAGTTTCATTAAATTTATTCACTAATCTCGTCACTGTAGATCTACTTATAGGAGGGCATTCAGGATTTAAATCGTTAAAAAGATGAGCTACTTCCATGAAATACTTCAACCTAGAATTGTAACTCCTATATTGTCAGCAGTGACTACTGTTTTAACCGCCAGGAACTATAAAATTCAGCGGGAATTTTAAATATCAAGTTAATGGAGAATTTTATCTTTTTGAAAAATAAATCGACTGTTTACCTAAAGAACACAAAATTCAGCTGGAAATATATTAATTATAACTGATAATATTTCGCCAAATCTTGCATCAGAGCTGAACATAAGAGAATATTTGGCATATTTGGCATATTTGTTGATGCAAGATTTGGTGAAATACTATCAGTTATAATTTATATGTTTTCATAAAAGATGCATTTTGTGTTCTTTTGGTAAGAAGTCAATTTATTTCTAAAAAATGTGTGCAGCAGGGTAAGAGTTAAAGCAACATAATGCAACATTTTTGCAGAAGGTAAAGTTTGCAATATATAATTTGTGTGTCTAGGGAAAAGTATATGGTGAATGACGAATACTTTAAATAAAAAGACTTTGGGGAATTAAATATTTATTAAGTGATAATAAAAACATTTTTAACACGCATACCTATACATAACACACAACATACTACCTAACTAGATTATTTCC
>CAJUYG010004318.1:0-17149 GCA_910591675.1 Galerucella calmariensis
CTCTCTATGTCAATACATCAAACTACACAAAACGCTTATAAAATAACGGTTCTGTGACAAAACATGAAGTTAACCAGCAGATATCAAGTAGTTAGAAAACCTAGTCTTAACCAACGTATAACCACTTGTTAGCGAGCGATACAACGACTTACCACGTTGTAACCAGTGGTTAGCGTTAATCAAATGGTAACCGACTGCGATACAACCCGCCCTAAACCAAAAAAATAGGGAGATATAACCAAAAACTTTGACACTCACTGATGTTTAATAATTGAAAAATTCATGTGGAACGTCAAATTAATAAAGTGAAAGATGGTGAAAAACTTCAAAAGTTGTGGCGTTATGAATTTTCCACTTTTGGGCTGCTAAAAAATACTCTCCGCCCTATTTTTGGTGCTCATATGATTGGTTTCCCGGCAAGGCGGAGAAAGTCTTGGAGCCCGTCCTTAAGGAAAATCATGAAGGTGAAAGAGAAAGGAGAGAACAGAACAGTATAAAAAAAGGTAGAACGTGTCGCGGGACACACGGTAGGAACTTTAGTTCCTTTTAAGCAAAAATTATGTAATATATTTGACGTTATAGATAAACAATTTGCATATCTCTCGGTGGTCGAGTAGTAAGCAAACCAGACTCTCACGCGGTAGACCCGGGTTCTATTCCCCGTGAAGAAGTTTTTTTTTTATTGTCAATTTCATTTTTAAATAATTATTCTGCTTGATATTAATAACGACAACAGGTTGACGTTTGAAATATTTAGCAGAATATTCATTATTATAGATAATGGTACGGTACCCTTCATGGGGGAGTCCGACTGGCAACATCTACTTATAACAGCATCGTATATTTGAAAAGGGAAACCGTTGCATTATACAAATTGGACATTAAAGAACTGTACGTTTACCACAAAATTAGTGGAAACTTAAAATTGAATTGTTGAATTTTTAATTTGAAGTTATATTACAGTTGATAGAAATTTTTATTCTCTAGATTTTTTCTTAAGTGGGTCGTAGAAAAAATATGCTGCTCGACTCGTGTGGATTGTCCATATCGCACTTGAACTTCGTCATCGTGCGATATGGCCATTATATCCACACTAGTTGCACAAACTACTAATTCTTTTGAAAATATGCCATTTTACATTTAAAAACAACCTGCCAAATTTCAAATCAATGTATCCATCCATTTTAAAGTTATCGAATTAAAACATTCAAGTTTTAAAAATTTCAACACCCTGTATTTCGAAAAGTAAATGTGCTAAACCCCTTAATCCTCATATCATTTTGTCCAATTTTACGAGAAGAATCTACACACAAACGTTGTAATTAGGTACCCTTAACGTTCGAGATGCTTATACCATTTTTGCGAGATCGTATTGAAATAAATTCCGAATAAAATAATATAATAATGATAAAATTAAATTCCTTCGAAATGAACAAAAAAGATCAATCGCGCAAAAAAAATTCGGTCAGATCTTTTGCGTCCGCGACCCCTGGTCGCTCAAACATAACCTGACGTAAAGTACTAAAGTTCCAAAAGTCATCGACCAAACTTAAATTCATACTAATACTCATGAATAACCTTTCTAATACTGAAAATCACATTTCAGTATATTATTGTTTTCTATGTTGACACAAGAATTTATGACTAATGTCACTAATGTGGCTTCTCAATATAACGACTTCCGTCGAAAGTTGGTTAAATCACTACTACGCTTACCTTCCCTCCTCTCTCTTTTACCTCCATGAGGAAAATATTCTCCAGTTACCAACAGAAATTTCATATCACAAATTAAAAATCTCTCGGATTTCCTGATTTTGCGTGTCATCGGCTGTTCTGGAAATTTAATAATATGGAACAGTTCCATTCCATTACACCCTAAATTATTTCTCCATTAACAGAGAATTGTTTCAAGTTTAGTTAACATAGTTTATTGATGTAAACCACTGACGCTTTGATCAAGATGAGATTGAAAAATGAAACCATCACGATATATCCCATTTCTGAAAATTTTACGAGGCATTTTCTCAGTCGTCTAGACGAAATTGGTTTCCTTATAGAGATCAAAATATTGATATTTGGAAACCACTTCAAAGAATTCGCATCAAATTTATATCAAAATTTTGGTTATTATAATTTTAATTAAGTCAGAATATAAAAGGAAATAATTACTTCTAATTGATTTCCAGCTGAGTCCGTTCTTCAACTACTTAAATTTTCACGGCCCACTGAAACCACCTAATTGAAATTCATTATCAGATTAGCTTATGAACTCATTCCAGACAATCTCCTGTTTTTAATTATGAGTTTTAATTCACTCCCTACAGCCGAAATTCCTTTTTCGGCTTTGGCCAAAAAAATTCTAGGGAATTAACAGCTGTTATATATTTTCTTATTATCGATATAATAATGTTCTTGCAGCTAGTGTTTCTTCACACTATAATTTTTCTTCCTACAAATCAACACGGGAGACAACATTTGCTTTTGATTGAATACAGGAAAATATATTAGATCGAATATACAAGATTAAAGAATGATAAGCCTTATTTGTAATGAAAAATAATTTTATGAACAAAGCTACATAATTTGGATAATAGATGGAATATTCCAGTGAATAAAGGAAACAAATTAACATTAATTACGCCCTATTTTCATCTTCTGGTTGGAAGTTGCATTTGGTACCTCATTAAACATGAGACAAAGTTCTGCATGAAAACGCGTGCGAGGGCGGAGAAAATGGCCCCAAAAGACCGGAAAAATAGGTTTTCAGTCAATATCTCCTAAAATATGGCAGTTAGAGATTTTTGGTTAAGATAAAAATTAAAATTCAGGTCATTTTCTACAAAAATGGTCCTCATGATTTTTTTCGCAAAATTTGACCGGTTTCGAGAAAAACGGCACCAAGCGCACCTCGAATAATGAGCTTCTGTGCTGTATGCCGGAGAGCACAGTCCGTGTATTTACACATCAGCGGGGGACAAATTATTCAATAACTTTGTGAAAAATGCATATATTCTCATAATTCAAAATTCATGTGAAAGAGGAATTCTGCTGCTATCATACCCTGTGAATTGAGTCACGCTTGACTCTTTTGGCCACATCGGAACACCGGTCAATCTTTCTGCTCCCGGGCAATTTTGACCTCGCCAGGAATTTGTTCCTATTTTTTTGTATTGCACTATTTTACTCAAAATTTTCTTGATTATGGGTCCTCATAAGGTCCTTTGTCATCCCTGAAATTTGTATATCCTGATTTTTTTTTATTTTCATTTAATCGTTGTTTATTGAATCCCAAATTTTTGCTGTTTTTGGATCGCGGGGAAATTTTGTGAACACCATCAATTACAAATGTATACATGATCCGATTGGTCTCTATGATACATCATTTGAAAGCTAAGAATGTCTACCTTTCGATTATGCAATTACTTTTTTTGACGAAGTTGTCCATTTTTCAATAAAATTAGAAAACGCGGGCTCAAGGAAAAAACGCACTTTTTTTTGGTGGTTTTTTTCTCCCTGCTATTTATTTCTAACATTTTAACACCTTAACTAGTGTAACATAGGAATTCCCACCTTTCCATCGATGTATATATTACGTCATACCTTTGATACCCCGGGGAAAAACCAGTATATCTAAATGTATACGCTATAATTTATTACTTTCGTTCCTCCGTCGTTAGCCGCGCGTGTGCTCTACGTAGCGCTCGTGTCGTCTGCTCATCTATTTGTGGTTCGTGTGAGTCACGCCAGTGTTCGAATTATAAATACAGCGATAATATGTTATCCCAAGAGGTAGAATTAGAGGAAACTGTAGACTCAGAAGAAGTTGTTGACGGGGTAGAGCAAGAGGGAGCTCTAGACCCAGAATAAGTTCTTGACCAAGAATCAGATGATGACTGGTGACGAACAGATTTATGTCATAATTGCAATGTATTTTTATATACTTTTTTCATCAATTAACGGACAATTAACCCGCGAATCTCTTGTACTTTTGTTAAAAATTTTCTATGTAATATTTTAGTCTATAATGTATTATTCTTGTATCATTATATTGGGTTCTCCCGTTGATAAATAAATAAATAAATAAAAAAATATATATATTTTTTTAATAATAAATGAAACATGGAGAACGTTTATAACTCGTTATTCCAAAAACCTCAATCAGTCTGGTTGCAAAAAATTTGCAAAAATTTGCGGAGAATCTGCAAGAAATTGTTGCTGAGTATTATGGGTAAATATTCTTCACTCTTGAGGCATTTTCAGTTTTCCCTACCAAAAACCTAATGAACTTCAGTTTTTTGCCACATGTGCAAAGCTGATTGTTGCTAGATTCAGGTCCACTGGTGAGGTCCATCTCGCTAGAATTAATCTTATAGCCCGTTTTCCTAATAAGTATATCTTGAGGCCTCTGAGAGGAAAACAAGATCCTCGGAAACATAAATATCCATCAAAAGTGTCTGGTTACAGGGTTTCTCATTTATGGCACCGAGGATTTTCCCAATCTGTAAAATGTGGTGGCGCCATCTACAATTGGCTTCCACAATCCAAAACATTGAAAATAATGGATACCCAACACCCCCCAGCTCAAATTTTGTACAAAACTTGCATATTTCACAAGTCTCAAAATTTCCGGTATTTCAACCCGATTTTTTTGCAGAAAATATTAATTTTGCGAAAAAAATCATGAGGACCATTTTTGTAGAAAATGACCTGAACTTAAATTTTTAACTGAACCGAAAATCTCTAACTGCCATATTTTAGGAGATATTGGCTGAAAACCTATTTTCCTGGTATTTTGGAGCCATTTTCTCCGCCCTGCCCTCGCACGCGTTTTCATGCAGAACTTTGTCTCATGTTTAATGATGAACCAAATGCAACTTCCAACCGAAAGATGAAAACAGGGCGTCATTAATGTTAACTTTGCCTTTTTTCCTCCTTCATTTACTGGACTAGAATATGAATATAAAGATCACGAAATATGAAGTATGAAAAAATAAAAATACTGACTATACTAACAAAACAAATCATCATATTATTATAATATACAAATTTGTTAGGTTATAATACAATACTGGCCTCTCGATGTGTTGACTAGCTCAGAAAATATGCGCTTCCAAATTGTACGAAATCACAGTAGTCAACGAATTGCAGTCTATCTTTTAAAGATAATCTACTCCTTAAGAATACCTCAAATAGCCATAAAACCATTTATTGTTAAAAAGTAAAAGCTTGAGCCTATCCAACGTTACAAAAACATACAGTTACATTGACGAGAGCCGAAGAATAAGTCATTGGATGGGGAATAAATGATATTGCAGCTTTTATTGGATACTGAAGAACATAGAGTATCTATGTGTATATGACGCAAAGGTCTTATATGATAACATCATCACAATACACTGTCACTACTGTAGAGTTTTTCTTGAATAAAATGAGTGAAGTTCTAGAATTACGATAATAAATGATTTGTTTCAATTTATGAAGACGACCCAGCACTGTAGTGGAACGCGTTTGATGCGATAATTACAGTCAAGCAGTGTCGAACATGGTTAGTACTTGGATGGGTGACCATGGCAGGGAAAACAATCGTATAGGGCCCGTACAGCCTGCAGCGGACTAGCATATCACAGCTCGCAGGCATTATACCAATGAGCACGAGGTATAATGTAGATATGCCGTCTTTTGGAGGAGACGTAAAACCGAGGTCCCGAGTCCATGGATGTTGGGCTCGTTAAAGAACGCTACCACTGGTTGGAACACTAGTGGGTTCGCCAAAATTTCCGGCAAGTGGTAGAGTGCTCCCGGCGTCGATGATTAGCCTCAGTCGCAAAAGTAGACTGACGGTAAATAAAATAATGAAAAACAAAAATTAACCGAGCACCAAGAAGATTTTGCGAGGAGCTTTGCCCCGAGCGAAATAGGGTGCGAGATTTATAAATGTCTTCAGAACCATGGTGTATATACCATTTTTTTCCACTACTAACCAAATTTAATACTAAAATTGAAAATAATTCACAAATAAACCACAAGAAGCGTTTACTCCGTCGTCTGACTGATAAGTAGACTGTAGTTTTCGAAATATTATGAACGTACTCGTTATGACATCAGTCATTTTTGGTTGAGCGTGAATTTTGAACTAATGGCAGTTCTATCCAAATGATTTCATCTTGATAGGTAATTTCAAGCAAAAAATATGTTAAAGACAATCTCCTGGGTATACAAAATTATGTTGCAAAAGTTTTTGCTGAACTACTATCTGTGAATTCTTGAAATATTTGAATTTGTCCATTATTAACCACTAATAGAGAAATTCAACTTCTCAGTTGGCTATAGCAGAAGCAGTAATTGTCAACTTCACAGAAAGTAGGGGGAAAGCTATATTCCTAACTAGAGCGGAATGTAATACTTTTCCGGGACCGCAGCGGCATACATAAGCAGGCATAAGCAGGCATAAGCAGGCATAAGCAGGCATAAGTACGAAAATGACACGCAATTGTTGGGAATAACATTTTTCTACGAACGGGCGGAAACTGAGATCAATATCATCCAGCTGGAGGTACAATAACTAGATACAATCTAACAAGTTCATCAATATATTAATCATTAACGCAGTTATTAACAAAATTTTGATAAAATTATATAAAATAGAAAAGTTGATACTTTGCAAGCGAACAAGAAGAACTTAAATGCATACGGAAAATTATACTTTTCCGCAAGCTCGTGGAAAAATAAGTTGCTGGGAGGATTAATTGCGGGATAATTTTTGCAAAAACAGAGAACACTAACCAGCTTGGGAAATACTTAATTTGTGACATTACGCCTAAAGCCCATCCTGTAGTAATTAAGACTCGAGCACGTCTTCTACAAATAAGATAGTTTCTCATTAAGAAGTTCGTGAAAACTAACAACTGTGCCCCCTTTCCTTCCCTTCGTCTCGGTAGTATTTTCTCGTGTGCAGATTAGGCAGTGGCACTCGTCAAAAGTAATGGCACTCCATTTAATTCCATTCATCGAGGAAAAACTGAAAAGGGAGCGCAAGCTCCGCGTGCGAGTCGCAAACTTGTGTTTGTTATCGGGAGCAATTAAAGTGATTTGTGGGGCCCTTTAGGCAGGTGCGATAATTGTCCACGAAAGGTAAATTCGAGGAGTTAAATCCAGAAGTAAGTCTGTTCAATATTTGCTTGCCTATTATTAACGCTTACTACCTCGAGACAAAGAATCGCTGAATTACTGCGACATTGTTTACGTTAAGGGTGTATTCAAAGGGAGAGTAGGGGATATTCTTAGAGCTTACTTAAAGCTTACGGTCGTAAAATAGCTGTTTTATCGTGTACGTTAACTTTTTCAGATCGGGAACGAAATTATGGCCATGAATTTTTTATAGTTAACTGATAAATGAACAGCAGTTCTGAAGGAATTAAGGTAGTAGAGCTGCTATATAAATTTTTTTAAAAGTTTCAACACTCAAAATGGGATTTCCATTCCAATTTTTTTGTTTATAGAGTGGAAACAACAAATAGTTATGGGAGAGTTTGTTCAACCATCCTTTGCCGTTATGAGCGTTATGTCATAATCGGTGACGGTATTCTGCTGCTTTACGTTTGTCTTATATTATATTATAGTTGAATATTATTTTATAGGCCAAGAGCCGGGTATTTTTTGTGAAAAATGTACGGGAACAGGTATTTTTTTGTTTGAATATGTTCAGGGATGTCCCCTGAATGTAAATCCATGTTGGCGTCATGGGGGGGGCTTCACTTCAGCCGCCATCTTGAAAAACACGTTTTATTAAATATCTCGCGAACCGCGCATCGTACGACAAAAATTGTGGAGATCATTATTGTAGATAATAATATTTGCCATCTTTTTAATTCCAAATTTTTTTTGTATAACGCATAGGTTTTTAATTATAACGCTCCAAAATTTTTTCAATATGGTTTTTGCTAAATATTTAGTTAATGGTTAATGATAAATTAAAAATGATGGTAACTGAATTGTAGAGCATAAAATTTTCTATGAATTTCATTGTAAACTTTTTGCCGTAGCATTCATAGCTGCAGCTTGGTAAAACTTGCTCCTCGTACATTATCAGTGGCAAAATATTGCTCGTTGTATACGAAAACCATTTTATAACGCATGAAATGGCATGAAGTATTCAAAAAAATGTCAATACAGCTGTTTACCGAATCAATTAGAAATATAAATAATGTGGAGAACAACAGCTGATAATTCATCGATCTTTATTGATGCTTAAAACGGTATCATCATATAAAAGATCGTCAATGTAGCAAAAACAATACTGCATCACGCTACATCGTAAGAATTGGTATTGTTATTCTTAATATTATTATTATTATTATTAATTAACGTTATGCTTGTATCATGCTATTTTGTATTGAACAGTATTATTTTATATTGTATATTATAATATTGGAAATATTGCAAGCATTAAAACAAAAGGAAAAGATGAAAAAATATTGAAAATAGGAACTTGGAATATTAAAACTCTTACTGGAAAAGAAAAAGAACTAATCGAAGAATTTGACAATACAAAATTGGACATATTAGCACTTTGTGAAACTAAGAAAAAAGGCCAAGGAATAAAAGAAATGGAAAAAGGACATATACTACTATTTAGCGGAGTAAAACAAACAGATAGAGCTAAAGGCGGAGTAGGATGCATAATCAATAAAGATTTCATAAAATATATGCAAACATGGGAATACATATCAGACTCGATTCTAAAGATTAACATAAAAATGGAAGATGAAATGATAACAACACTGGTAATCACATATGGGCCAACTGAAGATGAAAGAGCAAATATAAAAGACGCGTATTGGGAACAGCTAGGTGAAACAATATTGAAAACATAGAAAACAGATTGATAATTCTAGGCGATCTTAACTGTAGAGTAGGTAAAAGAAAAACAGGCGATAGTGATATCATTGGCCCCTATGGTGAATATGTCAGAAATGGCAATGGCAACAGATTAATACATTTCTGCGAAGAAAACAACATAATAATAATGAATTCCTTTTTTGCACACAAAGAAATCCATATGTATACGAGAGAAGTGCAATCAAGAAAGGAAAAATCCATAATTGATTATATACTAGTAAACAGAGAATACAAAAAAGAAATACTAAATACTAGGGTTAAAAGAGGACCAGAAATAAACAGTGATCATTACCTCTTGGAGGCGAAAATTAAAATCAAGACTATAAAAAAAGATGTTAAAAGAATTTGTAAGATAAGGAAATCTAGTAAAGTAATAAAGGCATATAAACTATCTGAAAAACAAATAACTGAAAATTACACAGAACAAACAGAACTTAAAGCAGCTGATATTTCTCCATGGAAAGCAGAAGCGTAGAAGAATTTTGGAATATAATCAAAAATATGATATTAACAACCGCAGAAGAGGTATGTGGATCAACAATTGTAGATAAGAATAGGAAACAAACCAAATGGTGGACAAAGGATATTCAAGAACAGATTAAAAGAAAAAAAAATCTTTGGAAAAGTTACTTAAAAACCAAAACAGAAATAAACCAACAAAAATACAAAGAACAAACAGAAAAAGTGAAACGTATGGTTCAAGAAGCAAAAAATCGAACATGGGAAGAGTTTGGTAGAAAAATGGAATATGACCACCATGGAAATCAAAAGTTGTTCTATAAAGTATCGAAAAACCTAAGAAAAAGTGGAACAGTAGAACTAAAACAAGTAAAAAATAAGAAGAACCAAATAGTTTCAGACGATGTAGGAATCATGCAGTGCTGGCATCAATACTTTCAAGAACTCTTAAACAACAAACCCAGGAAGTATCATCAGAGATAATAGAAACAGCAATAATAATAGATAATGAACGAAATGAAAGCATAACAGCGGAGGAACTCGAGCAGGCAATTAAAAAGACAAAAAGAGGAAAATCTGGAGGACATGATAAAATCACGCCAGAAATGATCATTTACCTAGGAAAACAAGGAAGACAGTTACTACTGAAGATGCTTAATAAGACTTGGAAAACCGCTCAGGTGCCCAACGACTGGAACATAGGAATAATAATGCCTATACATAAAAAAGGTGACACGACAGAATGTACTAATTATCGAGGTATTACATTATTGAGCGTAGTTTCCAAGTTATATGAAAGCATATTGGAAAATGAATTAAGATCCTTAATAGAGCTGGATGGTTCACAAAGCGGATTTAGGAAAGGACACAGTACCCAAGATCACATTTTCACGATAAAACAAATGATAGAAAAAACACAAACAAAAGAAATTTATATGGCTTTCTTGGATCTTGAAAAAGCTTTCGATAGTGTAACACAAAAAACAGTATGGAGTAGCCTAGAACAAAGATCGGTTCCAAAGAGTCTAATCACACGAATAAGGAGTCTGTACAACCAAAATTTCAGCTACGTCAGGAGACATAACCTTGAATCCGATATATTTAGAGTCAAAGACGGACTTAGACAAGGTGGAGTACTGAGTCCTCTATTGTTTATTATTGTGATGGATGACATCATTAGGGCAACAAAAACGTACACTAAAAAGATACATATAGGATACAACAGGTTAAAACTAATAACATTGTCTGAGTGTGCGTTTGCAGATGACCTAATGATTTGTGCACCCAGCGAAAAGGATTTGCAAAGAAATCTAAAAATATGGGAAGAAGAACTGAAGAGGAAAAACTTGAAAATAAACATACAGAAAACAAAAGTGATGACCACTGGATCTGAAGATAAAGAAACTCATGTAAGGATACAAGAAGAAGAAATCGAGCAGATAGACGTATTTAAATACCTTGGTATAAAAATAAATAGAAACGGAAATGAATAGATGGAAATAAATGAAAGGATCACCAATGCATCGAAACTGTATCATTCATTATCAAGAACATTTATAGGAAAAAAAGAAATCAGTACAAAAACCAAAATCACAGTATATAAAACAGTTTATCGGCCAATCCTTACTTATGGAAGTGAAAGCTGGATACTGTCACAGAAGTCAAAAAGTCGAATTCAAGCAATGGAAATGAAATATTTGCGGAGAGTGAAGGGTATAACACGAAGAGATCGGATAAGAAACGAGGATGTGAGAAAGGAACTGTAAGTAGAACCAATACTCGAAGTATTAGATAAACAAAAGCTTAAGTGGTTCGGGCACCTAACAAGAATGAGCAACAGACCAGTCAGAGATGTGTGGGAAGCCCGAGTAAATACAAAACGGAAGAGAGGAAGACCTAAGAAAACTTGGAGCCAAGAAGTTGCAGAAATACTGGAAAGAAGAAATATAAAATGGAAAGAAGCGAAAAAGATGGCAAAAAATAAGAAGAAATGGACTAATTTTATCTATGAACAAAACATACAGATATAGATACCTCTACCCTTACACCTTCGGGTATAAAAAGGGTTTTTGATTATATTTTATATATATATTATAATATATTGTAATTTTAAAAATGATTTCTTTTGTTAATAGAAGAATTTGAAGGTTGGTATTAAATTCATATTTTTTATTTTTTTAAATTTACCGTTTATTTGAGTTTTTCGAAAAATCGCTAAGGCCGTTCATAAAACACGTCACGCTGAAATTGGGATTTTTAGACCCCCTTCTCCCGGTTGTCACGCTGTGTCACACTTTCTGTTACCCCCCTATCAATATTACGTCACAAAATCCAACACCCTCCTAAAAAAAATTGATGGAATCTACATACATTTATAAGTTTAAAAATCTGTATAATTCACTTATACGAAATGAGTGACTTCTATCATGACAAAAATTTAAAAAAATTATTGAGAGAAATACTCTAGTAAAATTTTTCGAAGTTGTGAACGTCACGTTGCCTTTCGACCCACGGTCCCCCTTGTCACACTCACCAAAACCTCTCCACCCCCTTTATGTGCGAACGTATTTTATGAATGGCCCCTAACCCGTTTCAATTATTGCAAGTTCAAAGAACAGAATTATAACACACAATTCAAAAAATATATATAATTTCCTTGGCCACATGTAGTTACTGCGCATGCTTGTAGCCCTGTGACCGGTAGGTTTATCGCTAAGTCACAAACAGGCAAGGGAACGACCCTAGCGCATGATGAATATACAGCATTATAATCTCGTAATAATCTCATTTACAGCGTAATAGCTCCTAAGTTATAAGTGCTACGGAAAAAAGTTCCCAATGAAGTTTATAGAAAATTTTAAAAGTTTTAAAAGGCAATCAAAGATGAGTCCGCATCTAATTTACGGGCATGCTTAGGATTCCAGGTGGCACCTGACTAACGGAAGGTGTGAGGATCTTTTATGTACCTTTTTTCAATTTTTGATAGCGTGGAATAATCAAAGCTGATTTACTATGGATGAGTATAAGTAGACATTGCCTTGGCTAAGTACCGGGGGGGGCTCCTCTATCATCCCTAGATATCCGTTAATATTCTATCCTGACTGTAGCTTTCAGTCCGTTCAATTTAAGCTGAATATTATATGATTAATTGTCAGCAATATGGCTAATATGATGAATGTGTGTGTTGGTTCTCCGTAACAGTCACCAACAGTCTATATGCAACCATTCCAGCTTCGGTCTAAACGTGCAGACCATACGGCGGAATATTAAGTAAAGCTTCCATAGCCGCATTAGGAAAAAAACTATAATCTGAGCGATCTCAGTTTAAGGCTCCGTTATTAGCCACTACGGTAAAATAATGAACCTCAGCTTCCACTGAAAACCACAAGATGGGGAGAGGATATGGTTTTATCCAAAATTTGGATTATATATTCTCGGAACTGGTAATTTAGTTGACCAAATAAGTGGTCAAGGTTGATTACCATTATAATCTTGAATAAATACTTGATCAACCGTGTACCGGACAAATAATCACGTGTCGCTCCCCACTGATCCCCACTTCCCATGCCAGTTTGTATCATTCGATACAATACCGAGTGATATATTTATTGAGATGTTATAGTTTTCGATTTAATTTACATTTCTTATCTGTTAACCAGAGGTAACGAGGCAACGAGGGTGAATTATTATCTGATTTGTTGTTGATACGTTGTGACCCTATTTATTATAAAATTTATATCTCTATTATTTTTCCGTCTTATTTCGATTATTTTTTATACAGTGTGGAAACCACTTATGGAATAAAATTCTTCATGTCAATATTTTAGGAAATTATGAAAAATGCCGAATAACGTCGTTGTGCGTTGTGCGTTATGTAAACATAAATGTAAGTGTACAGGGTGATTCACGTAAGTATGCCATAGTCGGTGTTGTTTTTTTCAATGAAACACCCTGTATATTTGCATATTTTTGGAATCCTCTTAATGAACCGATTCCAACAAACTGAATAATGTATGGTCAATTATGAATTATACAGGGTGAAATTTTTATTTTTACAGTTATCAAACACATACATAAAATACTTGATGTATTTGATTTTAATACATTAAAATAAATGCTCAAAATGTTCTCCACCTAGTTGTTGGCAATAGCACAGTCTCCTATAGAACTCCTTAACTTTGTTTAAAGTTTGAGGTGAAATATTCCGTATTTCTGTAGTTATCCTGTCTTTGAGGTCTATAATGCTAGTTAGTTGTGTTGCATATACTTTGTTCTTGAGATAACCCCACAGGAAAAAATCTAACGGCGTATGGTCTGGCGATCTAGCTGGCCACTCGATAGTACCTCTTCGTCCAATCCATTTATTGGGGAAGATTTTACTTTTCCAGTATAAACTGTCAACACATCAACAACTGACAAAATAGAAAACAATCCACATTATTTACCGATTTAAAATAATCCACATTATTTACCGATTTTGTCTAATTATTGGCGTTTTTAGGCAATTTTTAGGTATTTATGATAAAATTCATGGGCGTAGCAGGTTTTGTTTATATATACAAATACGTCTAATAATTAGTTAGTTTAGATTTTTGATAAATCCATATTTAGCTAATTTTAAAAAGTACCAATATTTCAAGTGTAATAAATTATTAATTTTGAAATTTCACCCTGTGAAATCCATAATTGACCATACATTATTTAGTTTTTTGGAATCGGTTCATTAAGAGGATTTCAAAAATATGCAAATATACAAGGTGTTTCCTTAAAAAAAACACCGACTATGGCATACTTGCGTGAGTCACCCTGTACATTTACATTTATGTTTACATAACGCACAACTCAATTCAAAAGTTGACGAGTCTCGGCATATTCTATAATTTTCTAAAATAATGACATAAAGAATTTTATTCCATAAGTGGTTTCCACACTGTATATGAATTTTGTATGACGCTTTTTTTTCCTCCGTGTGTACGTCATGTTTGTTTTACGTTTTTTAAACCACAGGCAACTCTATCCTATCCTAAACTGGAACGAAAACAAGAACACTCTTGCCAGCTACTGCCTAAATTATTTACCAGATCTTAGCCTAAATACCGAAAATATCAAAAAACCATGACAAATCCTTTAATTTCACTCAAACCTACAAAAACAAACAACATTCAATTGAATAAATCAATATAAATAAATGAAATCACTTTTAAACATCTAACTTAGCTTAATGTGATTTATTATTATAAAGAGGAGATATAATGCGAGATCTTTGATTGTCTATATGAAAAACGCTTTGAAGTCGTTCGTGTATAACTAATACTTTCGCTATTAAAAGTTAACAAGCCAATATTATTGCATTACACACGTTGTACCAGTGTACATTTAGATTATCGAGAGTACGAAATCTGATACAATTGTACCCGCTCTGGCAACACTGGATTGGAAAATTAGAGTCTTATTCACTGGTCTTATATCGGAAACTATCCTCTCGATATATACCTATCACTCGAATGATACTGATTCAGTCAGCCTCTGATGCCAAATCGGTCCAACCAAATAAGACTGAGTTTTTGGCTACCATATTTGAATTACGGCGCTAATTATGCCGCTTTTATTTCATTCAGTTCTTGATAAAATAACAATATTTTCGCTGCATTGTCACACATTTGTCTATAAAATACTGTTATGAAGGATGTGTCACCTTTATATCATTTCAATCTTCATAGCCCAAAATTGGGGATATTTGACAACGTCTGTTGAATTTATTACTAACAAGAAACCCATATAAATTATGATGCACACTATGCACAGTTTGGCAATCGATATAACACCTTATGTCTCATTTAAAATTATTATTAAAAATTAACTGAATGAAAAACGTAAGCCATGTTTTTACGGTCATATTTTCATTCAATAAGGGGCCTTAATAGAATTTCTTTTGGTTACCTAATTGAGACTGTACAGTATATAGCGGCACGTAACGGATATTCATATAGACTTCATCAATTTATCTGTAAAAATGAAGCAAACCTGATTATTATTTTTTGTATTGAAATGATTATTTTTTTCACTTGTCAAAATCTGACATTTTGGTGGTTTTAACCAATAGCAATACATTATTCTAGCCAATCATTCGGTATTATACTGATAATTCTGCTTCCTTATTGATTATACCTTGTTTACATTGAAACGTCAAAATTTTACTTCGAATTTGTCATTATTGACAACTAAGTGCTTCGAAGTTTATTGAAAAATGAACACAAACCGATTCAGTACCATCACCCAAGAAAATATTAACATTTAATACATTTAAATACATTTTAAATTGTTGGAAAAAAATAATCTTCCCAAATACAACTCTCTCTTCAAATTTTATTACATAATTTTTTATTTTCATCACTCAAACTTGTTTATTTGAGGCAAAAACATTCAAACAAACCGAATTTAGATAAAATCCCTCGTCCTAACGGACTCGTGATTTTATCAATCGGTTTGTTTCCATATTTTTGCCAAATAAACAAGTTTTTGTGGAAAAGAAAAAATTATCGATAAAATTTGAAGCACTCGTGGTATTACCTTTGATTATTTTTTTCACTTGTCAAAATCTGACATTTTGGTGGTTTTAACCAATAGCAATACATTATTCTAGCCAATCATTCGGTATTATACTGATAATTCTGCTTCCTCATCGATAATAGCTTGTTTACATCGAAACGTCAACATTTTACTTTGAATTTGTCATTATTGACAACTAAAAGTGCTTCGAAGTTTATTGAAAAATGAACACAAACCGATTGAGTGCCTTCACCAAAGAGAATATTGAACATTCAGGTAATACAAAATTTTTAATTGTTGAAAAAAATAATCTTCCCAAATACAACTCGCTCTTCAAATTTTATCACATAATTTTTTATTTTCATCACTCAAACTTGTTTATTTGAGGCAAAAACATTCAAACAAACCGAATTTAGATAAAATCCCTCGTCCTAACGGACTCGTGATTTTATCAATCGGTTTGTTTTCATATTTTTGCCAAATAAACAAGTTTTCGTGGAAAAGAAAAAATTATCGATGAAATTTGAAGCACTCGTGGTATTACCTTTGATAATTATCCACGTGGACACAAAATACGAGATAGTTGGCGTGAAAAAGGTTTCAGTATTCTACTACTCAGTCTTTTTTCCATCATAAAACCAAATTAAACATAAACATTTCATCCAAAGACCACCCATCACAAAAAAATTGTATTCAGCAATATAACAACTGCGTATATAGGATTTTTTTACTCTTCCCGGTTCTAGGTTAAATTCGCCATTGCTTCATCTGTATGTTCAGATCCGTACCTAATAGTTATTCATGTACCAAGGGAAAAAAGCTGTCTATCATAGTTGAGTTTGCAGATTTTCGAGACATTGAACAGCTATTCGCTGGGGTGCATATTCCTTTTTTTCGTTCATCTTCGAAAAATATGACTAATTTCCGAATGAAAAATCGACTGTTTTTTCGATCGTATTCTCTTTACCCCACGCGACTGCATTCATTCACCTGTTGTAACAATAGTTATACCTTCCGGAGTAAAAAACTATGTAATAAGGTCAATATTTGCATAATTTTAATTCCCCGCACTAGTGCGGTAAAGTGACACTTTCAAAACTAAAATGCGTGCGGAAAAATGGGTTAAAACGCATTGTCGTAAAAAAATTTCATTTTTGCATAGGTATACAAAATAGTTATTTATGTAACTAGTGTGTAAAGTAGCCTTTTTTTTTGACGAATGTGAATATTGTCGCATGAGCCG
>CAJUYG010004319.1:0-17149 GCA_910591675.1 Galerucella calmariensis
TAAGGTAGTAATGATTTGACATTATCTAGTTTCTTTTTTGATATTTTTATTAGTTCCAAGTATTTTGGGCGTAATTCAGGAAGCATTGTCTGGGTGGGAAGTCCTTTTTTTACTGATAGAGTCTGTTTTGTAGTTGTCATTGACGGCATATTTCACGTAAATTACTTTACTGTTATCAGGTTTAAAATGAAAGGAAAATGCACTACAGAAATTCAGATTTTCGTTGTCTTCCGTACGCAGATTTTTTTGGATGTTAGTTAGGATGGGTTGGAAATTCTGAAAATCACTTTGATTCATAATAGACAAGTTGAAGGGCTGTTTTATATTCGATTCTCTTATAACTTGGTGCCAATCACTTGGGGAGTAGATAAGTGAGGCATACTTTTTGTGACGCTTTTCGATGAGAGCAAAATCTCTGTCAACATTCTCTTGTCTCCTGCTTTTGGCAGTTCGTTTGGGGGAATTAGGTTTTAGTCTTTTTGTCATAGTTGGGCCCTCACTATCTTCACTTGCCATATCATTTACATCAGACTCCTAGAATATAAATGCAATAGTATAACAAGCTACTAATTTTTTACATTAGAATGCTCAAGGGCAAAACTGTGACAAGCCACATTATTTAAAAAAAAGCTTACCTGCTGATTATTAGGTTGATTTTCATTGTCACCAGGACTATAATCCTTATCGAGATCACTGTCATCTACGGGTGATTCAACATCATCCCTAAAACTGCTTATTTCTTACTTTATAGCAAAACAATACTGCACGAACTAATCGGTATCCAACATTTTCTGCGGCTTGTCACTATTCAACACAAATAGTCTCGCAACAACATGATTTCTGAGTTGTGGCGGCATTTATTGACAAATAGCTTAGCTCTCTGTCAAGTGGCTTGTTATATTATTGCATTATTCCATTACATAGTAAAATAGATTTTGAAAAATGTGTGGCTTGTTATTGTTTCACTTTAAGGCATTCAATTGTGGTCGTTAGTGGGCGGAGATCGTGGTTATATTAAAAATGCGATAGAATTAGAGCAGTACTCAGACGAACGACTTCTTGTAGTGGATCTCATCGACGGTCGCTACCTATAGACGATATCACCCACAAAATTGTCGTTGTTGGTGGTTCAATGCAAAACACATAGACGACAGATCACCTTCGCAATGCGATGACAGACCTCCTTCGCAATGCGACAACCGGACCACGATTCACGAACTGATGAACGATCACATATCACGTGAAAACTTAACAGTTTCGTATTTTCGATGCAAGGATCTTTCACATCACTCTTCACTTGATGAACAGCAAGCGATGTGTGATGTGAAAGGAGCTGGTGAAACGTGCGCATGTGTGTTATAATGTGACAAAAATTTAGATCTTATTTTTTTGGGGTTAGGTAATTTCTTCTTCTTTGTTTAAAAGTAACATTCGGCGTTTGCTTAGTAACCTGTCAAAATACAGTAAATTTTACTTTCATCAGTGGAATACACTGATTGCTGGAGAATACGTTTGTTTTTTGCCAAAACATGAAGCACAGTGACATGAAGGGACCGTTCACATCACACGTTCACATCAGTATTCACTTCACTTATTCAAGAATACTGGTCCTGGCCACTCCTCGTTTCTCCATACTGAAACTAATGAACACTACCGAACACCATTGTGGTTAATTGTATAAGTCGTCTTCAACGGCAGATGAAGACAACAAAAACACAAATTAGTCGCGTCGCTGTGGTCCGTCTGAGTTTAGCTTTAAGTTATTCCAAAAATTAGAAAGAGTAGAAAGTTTGAAAATAATTGTCTGAAAATTACTCTCCTACCTGTAGATGAGTTCAAATTCAAAATTCCACATGGATTTAGTATAATATTCCGAAGCTTTGGCCACATCCACAAAAACATCACCATTAGGTAAAAATTCTGGTCCCCTAATTACTGACCACATTAAATCTCTAGCAAACCCATTGTGTTTTCCAAAACTCCATGAAGAATGTTGAGGCCAAGTTAATCGAATCCCTCCCCGAATGTTCCTATACTGGGATAGCGGAGAAACTCTACTAAGGAAAATTTGTTCTTCGTTGTTGATTCTCCAAGACAATATGGTACAGCCTTGGAGGAAAATGGTGCATGTAGTATAATCTCCTCTATCTAAGAACACGATATGTTCTTCAGTTGATTCTCTAGCGTTCATTTTCTGTTTATAACTAAATGTCTCATAATAACCAGTGACGATTAAAAATTGTGATCAAGGAAAAAACTATTCTGCATCAACGCTTGATATTTTGACCTTTCGAGTCAATGTATTTTTGACGTATTGATTATTGCCACATCAATTAGGCAATGCAGACCTGTCAAATAAAATTCAATATCACAGCACACCCTCTAGCAGTTTAACTCTCATCTACAATTTGTATCCAAGTTATAATATCGTGCCCGGCCGCTTGAGAGCGCATTAGTAGCGTGACGTTGCAGAATCGCCCAATCGGAAGACGTGAACGTCACGTGAACTGTCAATTATTGAAAGTTACAAAATGGTTATCACCCGTCAACTTTTCAGTCAATATTTTACCTTTTAAATAAAGGTTTATGGTAGCTATATATATCTTTAGAGCGGATTATGATAATCAATGATTTCAAGTTTCAAATTCTCCGTGGTGGAACTGTTTTTTCCGAGATTTTTATATGTATGTATTTATTTATAATATATATTTTATGTATATATGTATAATATAAAATGATGAGCAACTTCGAAGTTTTTTTTCAAGTTTCCAAAAATATTATTGAGATTTCTAACGTGAATAATACATTATTTTTAGGATGTAACTATAAACTATATATTACGTAGAATTATACTTATAGATCTCACTGTATATTCATCTTATTTCATTTTTTGAAAAATAGTTAACAACAATAGCCAGTTTGTCGAATTTAAGATAAAGACACTCCTGTATTTTGTTTATTTCTTGGTGTACATATTGGAATTTTTTACAGTCATTTTAGTGTGAAAAAATATGTGCACTTTGAAATAATTCAGGGATATCCATCTTATATTTAATATTTAAATATCCCGCCCTTATGCCCGATTTCACCAACCGTCTCGTAAAGTTAGGTAATATCCAAGTCGAATTTAGGAATTTCTAAATGCGCGTGGTCCAACGTAAATTGCGTTTAGAAATTCCTAAATTCGGCTTGGATATTACCTAACTTTACGAGACGGTTGGTGAAATCGAGCATTAGTTATTTCATATTTCCCGCCCTTTTAGTTTTTCTTCTTCTTGCTCCTTTTTTGAGCTATATTCTGAGGGATAATTTACCCTTTTCTTGTATGTCACAGATTTCTTTAGTTCTGTGCTCCATGTATACTATCGAAGCGCGAGGCTGGCGCGGCGGATGGTCTCAATACTAATATATCAGATCTGAGATTTAGTAAAGGAGTTAGCCTGCTAGAGGGTGTGCTGTGTTCAATATGGCGACACAGGGCAAACAAATGTGATTTAATACATTGTAGACCGTGGATTTTGGTATACATGAGTGTTTATTTTGGAGAAAGGTGCTTTTATTTTGCTTTGATGTCTCTATACTAATAATATACAATGAAATGTTCAGTTTTATAAAACTTTTAAGCTGGGTATATCAATTTGGGACCAACTATTGGTTGTGTCTATATAGGAACATTATTTTTTTGTTAGTGGTTTTTAGACTATCAAGAATTATTATTTAATATTTACGGGTAAGTACACACTGACTAAAACATATACAATATTATAATGAACGTGAAACTTTTATAAAATTTCTGGCGTTAAAATTTCACTTGCTTGAATTGGAAGATATCACCTGTAGTATTTAACTTTTATGCTTACGGATTTCAGGAGTGAAACACCTACTTCAAAATGCCAACAACTTGTATTGTAGTCGGTTGTGGGAGCCGTTCAAACCAACACCAAGTAAGCTTTTTTAAGGTCCCAGCTGTTTTAAAGAACACATTTTTGGTGCACAAGAATGAATTAAGTAAGAAGCGTAGAGAAATGTGGTTAGCAGCAATCAATAGAGATGTTTTAGCAGAATTAAAAATCAAATATCAGGCTGTATGTAGCAGGCATTTTGTTCAGCTTTGTTCAATAACAATATTTATAAAAACTAAGAAAAGTGATATACTCTAAATAAAAAAAACTAATCAAATGAACAAACACCACTAAAAAATACACTAAATTGAAGCAAAATATACTCATAAATTCGACTAAAACATATATAACAAAATATTCAGAACGTGGCACAACAGTTAAGCACAAAAACCCAAAAAAACAGTAAGTTAGCAATCACACTAATTAATTATTTAAAACATTAAGAACTCAACAAAACAGTGATTTATTAGACTGTAAAAGATTTTCAGGAGACAAAAACACTCCCTAGCCAGGCTGCTCTATGATGTCACTGTCACTGTCAATACAATTATGTTTGTAGTATCGGTTGTTATGGGCAACGAGCGTTTTGCAATCTTTCACGCTCGGCGAGCTCTAACGTGAACTTTGCGTTCAGCTTTTCTTCAGCTTTTATATTTATTTTTTTTTACGTTTCGTTGTGCAATAAGCAATTCGTGAAGTAGTATTGTGTCCTATCGTATCTTTTTGTGTTTTTTGAGTATTTAAGATACCAAAAACGCTGTTCTATTGAGAACAAAATTTCATGCACAAACATTTTCTGAACTTCCTGCTTTATACAAAATTTGAATTCGGATATGGTTGTAGCCATGTTGTAGCATATCGTTAGTATATTAAGAAATTATCTTTGTTTGCTTGGTAGCAATTTTATTCTTGGTCCCTTTATCTTTTGACACGAGTACAAATAACACAATGTTTTTTTTGCACAACAACATAACGGAAAATTATCTTTACCATAGTACTGAATGATACATAGAAAAACATTATTTTATCGTGGCATATTTCTCTACATTAGTTGATGACTGAACTAATTTTTTTCTTCGTAAATTCTTTATCTTAAAATTTCATTTGCGTATCTTCAATTCAGTTTTTCGACAATAGAACCATATTCAATTTCATCTATCTCGTTGAGATGTTTAACATCTTAGGTAGTTGCTTTGTATCATATCGCTAGCACTGTCAAAATATTTGCTGTGTTTGTGTGATGATTTTTGGAACTTTAGTTCTTTACGTCAGGTTATGTTTGAGCGACCGGGGGTTGCGAAGCAACCGTTACGTTACGTTACGTTACGTTACGTTATGTTAAGTTGCTCCGTTATGTGCCTTGCTTGCGTGCGTGTGCTCTCTCCTGAGTCTTTCTCCCGTTTACGAAGCAGCGATTCATATGCTTCGGCCGGGAATCGAGCCCGGGCCGTCCGCGTGGAAGGCGAGCATTCTACCACTGAACCACCGATGCTATATTAAAATTCTATGCAAAGCTGGTATTCGCAGTGCTGGTGATCTACTTGAATTTGTTCGGATAAATTTTTACTATTATTGCCATAATTTTTTTGCGCGATTGATCTTTTTTGTTTATTTACAACATCGGTTGTCAGGATTGTCAGGTTGTCAGGTTGTGTTCACTGGTTTCTAAGTTTAACACGTCGGTAAGTGATTTACTTACCGTTCAGACGTCGAAAAGTAATTAACAACAATTTCACCAAAATGCAAAATATAATATTTTAAACTGATCGAGAAGTATAAATGTCACTTCCCACATTTCGTTCATTTCGAAGAAATTTAAATTATTTTATTCGGAATTTATTTCAATACGATCGCGCAAAAAATGGTATAAGCATCTCGAACGTTAAGGGTAATTACAACGTTTGCATGTAGATTCCTCTCGTGAAATTGGACAAAATGATATGAGGATTAAGGGGTCTAGCACATTTACTTTTCGAAATACAGGGTGTTGAAATTTTGAAAACTTGAATGTTCGATAACTTTAAAATGGATGGATAAATTGATTTGACATTTAGCAGGTTGTTTTTAAATGTAAAAGGGCATATTTTGATAGAAATAGTAGTTTGTGCTACTAGTGTGGATATGATGGCCATTCACTGGCACACAACATCCCAGCCAATACCAAAAATGCACGAGGTTTGGCATTCGTCATTCGAAAGAAGTTTGGACAATCAGAAAAACTTTCAGAACAGATTCCGACCCCTGACAAGACACTGAAACTCAAACACCATTCACGACATATCTTCTATCTCGTAACAAAGAACGAATTTCAAGATCGATCCACCTACCGGAATGTGTGGGAAGCGCTACGAAGTTTTCGAGACCACGTGCTGGAATCCAACGTGAAGAAACTAGCGATGCCTAAGATAGAGAGCAACCAGTTGGATTGGCGAGTCATTAGGAATATGGTGGAAGTGATCTTCGAAGATACCGATGTCCACATTTTAATCTGCAGCTATTCCCCCACGTTATCAGTATCCGATGAAGACAGTACAATGTTATTTCCATACGACCGGAAAGTGCAGGAATGGATCCAGTTGCCGATTTAAACATCCAGTCCCGGCAACACAGGAGTTCCAGGACCAGACCAGGACCAGAACTTATTATTAACTTACTAGAAAGGTTTTTTCGCAGGTAATATTCAGACTGTTCTCGAAGCGTACCTTACAATGGTTTATTCACGAATGTTCTCGAATTATAAAGTATACGCAGAGGTGGTATATTCAAGAAGGTTCTAGGGGTACGAAGGACTATATATACGCGGGTTTTTGAGTGAGTCGGGGAGTTGTTCAGTATACAGTGAATCGGTAAACACTTTCAGTATACAGTGAGTGAACAGATAGTGAATATAAATAGTGTTGAAGATAAATTAGGACAATTATTATACCGAGTGTAGATAAATTAGTAGACATTAAGTAGTGTGTACATAAATTAAGTTTATTATAGTGTGTGTTTCTTTAATAAATCAATAGTAATTAGCCATAGTGAGTGTCTATTATCCCACGGTAAAAACAGTTCAAATAAATAAGAAAAACATTACAGTATTATGGATGTAATACTTAAATTGGGTTAACAAATTTGGGGTATATAATTTTGGAATGTTAATTAGTGTAAACTAAAAATTTGGATGTTCCATAATATTATAAATCCATATCTTACCTTCCCTTATCATTTTTCAGTTGAATTGTGTCGAGTACACAAACTGAAATATCTTACCTTACCTTGTCTTATCTTTTTTCAGTTGAATTGTGCACATGAAAATTCATCTTCACCTCAATTTTATCTTGTGTCGCACAAGGGATGTTTCATAGTGAACATCTATCTGGTGTCTTTGTGGACATTTATCTAGTTTCCCACCGAATAATTATGGTCTCTTATCTCAGCTTGTGATATACAGTTATCGTAAATTTTACTATGGTCACTTATAGCACAACAAAATATAAATACATATAAGTATCTCTATCTCTATAATTATCTTGTATTCACAGATTATCTTAAACATTTTTTTTTTGTTAATAGAATCTGCTCTATGACTTACCTACGATTAGTTTTCTGTAAATTTGTGCAACTAGCTAAGTAGACTGTTCTATTGAATTAGTGCATAAATTAACAAAAATTTGATGATATCTTTTCTAAAGTGCAACGAAGATAGCTTTATTTCTTATATACAATAAGTGTTTATCTAAAATGTAACACATAATTATAATAACTATTTTAAAATTATCTTGATATATCTCACACCTTGGTGGGTGGAGTTGTTTAATTTTTTCTTGTTTTATCTAAATTATATCTTTATCGTAGAGTTATGTAATCTTGGAGGAAAATTATACAGACGAAGAGGAACTTTCGTATATTGTCTTCATAGATTATCGGAGTATCGTTAGGGTTTATCCCATGTATCTTGTGTGAGGTTCTCCTGTTTTTCTTTTTTTATCTTTATCTGCATTTGTTTTTCATGTATTTTTCCTTTTCTTGTCTTTGTAGTATTTTATGGCTTAAAAGTAAGTTCAGTTGCTAAACAGGTAGACTGTTCCTTTTGAATCAGTACTTATAAAGTCATATAAATACATATCTTCGTTTTTTTTTGTCTTCTCTTTATATTTTTTCCTTATTCTGTTTAGTGTTCTATGGTATTGAATAAGTTCAGTTGCTAACTGGGTAGACTGTTCCTTAGTTCCAGTATTCAATATCATAGAAAATATTTGTCTCATATTGTAACTTGAGAAGAATATTATATGGAGGGGTTGAGCATAAAGGTATATAATTATAAATATTTGGCTTATTGATGTTGTCTTAAATAATTTCTATTGAATTTGAAATAGGGGTTGAACACTTGCACTTTACTGCTACTGTCATATTTTAAGACCTAATTCAAAATTTTCTCTGCTTTATAAATTTTTGGTTTAAATAGTAACTACTGCTTAAAAAGATTAAAAAAATTTTGGGTAAACATTTTTTTTCATAGCTGTTAGGGGTATGAAACGTGAACTTTGCGTTCAGACTTTCAGCTTTTATATTTATCATTGAACTTCTTCAGAATTTTGGTTTTTGGTGGAATAGTCCATATATTTCCTAAAAATATTGCTTTTGAAAAATTAATAGATTATTTCACTTCTGTGATTTGTGGTGGAATATACTAATGATCCAAAAATCAAGATTCTTAAAGTATTTTACCGCGACATTTGAAACTTTGAATTGTCTTTAAATAAGAATGAGAAAGGTTCCGGCTTATTGTTAATTTTGAAATCAATTATGTTGACTTCAATTGTAACATTTTGTGTATTAATATGTCAGATGTTTATTATACATTAATTGGTGAAATTATCACGTGATCGTAGGAAAAATATTGTACATTACTTGGGCGAAAGTGATTTTTCGCACACGTTATGTAGTATACTATTATACGTAAATGCTTAAGTTTCAAAGAATAATTTATTAATTAGGTACTGTCAAAACTGACAATTATTTCATTATTTAAACTGACAATCACCCCATTATTTTAATTCAATAGTATTTTAAGATTCATAAACATTGAAAACAACATTACCTATTAAGGACACACTTATTTAAAGTAAGTCAATTTTCTGGGAGAATATTTCATAGTAACAATACTTCTAACACCATTTGAATCCACTTTAATATTACCATTGTAATTGAAGATTTTTTTAAACATTATAAAAGCGCGGAATTAGATAAAACGTTGTACGTAAACACGCTAGCGCTCGTTTTGGCAAAAATATTACGCTTGTTGAACAATATCGCTTTTTTCATAACTAGTTACGTAGATAACTATTATGTAACATTTATCTTTTTACTTCACTGAGAAATTAGGGAAAGATGATTTTAATGAAGAGATATAATGTAAAGCATTTGAAATAATTTTGATGTATATTTTTAGGTTACACAAACCTCATGCAACAACAATACTGATGATTTTCTTATCGATTGAGGGTTTTTTCTTTATGATTTCTTTTTTATGAATTATGTAGTATGAAAATAATTAAATATAAATATATTGGTAACACAAATAACTCGCTCTAAGTAATATTTAATAAATTATTTCAGGAAGGAAAGAATGGTATTATGATAGCAATAATTGGGCTTACAGCTAGTTTCCCTACTTTATATCGATTTTGTGCTGGAGGTGAAATTTTAATTTATATGTAAGTTTTTAAAACAATGAAATGTGACGTTCTTTTATCTTAATTTTTTTAGTCCATGGAATTTTATGGCACATTTGGTGTGTTCTTTTTACAGAATTTGCTCGAGCAGATCAGCTGCTCTGTTCACTTGAATGATTTTGTGTATTCTTTTTAAGCGCTCGTTTTGAACAGAGCTGAACTATCTCTTCCCCTCTTGCCCCTAACTGCACTACCTCTTGTGGGTGCTCGGCTCTGCCGTTTAGTTGATCATAGCCTAAAGACATAAGGAGCATTCTTTTTAAGATTTCCTGTTCACTTTGGTCACCCGCTCAGGTTGAAAATTATCTCAACAGAGCTGAACAGAATAGTGTAAAAAGAACACAACAATTATGTGGCACGGATTGGATATACTGGAATAAATCAAATACCAAGACACTTTTATTGCTACTTCAAACTACAGTAAATCTTATAGCAGTGACATTTTTCGGTATAATATCCGTCGATTGCAACTTATTAAAGCAAGTTAGTAAACATAACTCCTCCTTATTTCCAGCTATTTAATTGTAATCTTAGATGTCGCTATATAGCATAACGCAGAATATTCTTAAAAATAGTTCCAGCAACGGAATCCAATTAAGCTGATAACATGAAAATTGTGCGCATGATGGTTACATTTATGTTTACGAATCAATTTTTTGCTGAAATGAAAAATAAGCACTGTTCGATGTGTTGCATAAGTCTCATGTCTATTACTGTTCAAACAACAGTTTAAATAGAGTGCTTTCTTTTCAAGCGAAGACGCCTCTGCGTCCACTACAGCCTAATTCGCCCCTGTTTTAAAAAACTTTCGCCTTACAGCGCAAGACCGACAAACCCCTAATTCCCCTCTTCGATGAAAATGTGTAAAAATAAAAAACGTCAGCAGTCAGTAACTGTCGTCAGTAAGTTGATCTAGAAGGGAGTGGTCGCTCTCTATGTCGATAGTATCGATTGTCATGTTTTTACCGTTATTGTATTTTTAAAGTGTTATGTAATATTATGTTCTTTGTATAAATTGCTCGCGATAGTAGTGTTTGTGAAAGGTAGGTAGGTACATTTTCACTCGCTGCCAAGTATTGCACTTGTCTGGTTTTATATACCTTTTCCTTTGCTTGGCAGAACGCAATATAAGGTATAACCGGAATTGTGTACTTTCTAACCTGTTCCCAGACCTCTGATATTGTTAAAGGTATACAGTCTCTAGCTGCCCAACTGGAGTGGTCCTTCGAGTATTATTAGTTTTGACCCGCTCAAAATTATGTAAGGAAACCCGCCCAAAGCAAACAACTTTGGATTTATGTTGGAACCAGCAAATGATAACTCCGTTTTCTTCCAATTACTACTGTAAGGGGGTTTGGTTTGGGTCGTTTAGGTCACGTAGGAATAAAGGGATCGGGAGAGCTCTGTGGGTATTCCAATAAGTTTTAGTTAGTAAAGCACTTTCAACAACTTGTTGATGGTTAAAATATTTTACTGAATTGTGATACTTTGCACTTGGGCAATAAAATACATGTGTGTTTCAACATAACAAGAACAAGACAAGAATACTGCATAAGAATGAATGAAAAGTCATCGTATCGTGTCGACTGTCACTCACTCGATTGTCATTCACATCACGTTAAGGCGGTGTCACATTAGGGTGGTGTTACATCCTCCCCCTTTGGATCATACCTAGTGGAGGGATGATACAAAACCATTGGTGTGAAGTTTCTTCGTAGCGGAACCGTTGAAGTCAAGGATTCTCAGGCTCGGCGGAGAAGGTAACGTACTCAGTGTTGTCACGATAACGACGAGGGGGACGCCGTTGCCGTCTCGGTCTGGCTAACTTATCCCCGTGCGGTAATTGGGGAGTTCCAGGGTCGTCATCGGGCACGGAGGTTGTAGAAGAGCTGGAACATGATGGTCGCAGATCTGTATCTCTGCGCTTCCCTCTAGCAGCTACTCTGACTGTAGAGTTGGTTGTAGGTAACGTTTCCGGAACGTCGGTTGGCGAACTGTCTTGGCCATCAATATAGGGTTGGAGTGCTGATACGTGATATTTTCCCACGGGTATGTTAGGATTTCGGGGCGTGGCTACCTCATAGGAAGTGGGAGATATTTGTTTAAGGATTATATACGGCCCGTCGCGGCGCGGAGTCAACTTTTTAGAAAACCCGACACTTGCTTTACTTAGCACGTGAGTTTGTACGAGCACTTGCTGTCCTATCTCGTATATTATGGGTTTGCGCAGGTTCTTATCCGCGTAATGCTTCGAAGCATCTTGTCTCAATTCATTAGTTTCACGAGCATTGAGTAACGTTTCTACGTGTCGTCGTAAGTACGGAGTTATTTCCGGTATTATATTTTCATTACCGATCACGGCGCGTAAATCATTATGAACATCAGTCGGAGTTCGGAGTTCGCGTGCGAAATTGAGGTATGCGGGAGAATAGCCGGTAGCTAGACTAGGTACGCTATTCATGGAAAATCGAACACTTGACAGCATTTCGTCCCATGTGGTATGATCATTTTGTACTAATATAGATAATTGAATTTTCAGATCACGATTTTTTCGCTCTTCGGGATTTGAGGCAGGGTGGTAAACTGGAATGAGAGTCTGATTAATACCCAAACAGTAGGTAAACTGTTGCATGACTTTGCCCACGAATTGGGGTCCATTGTCACTCTCTATTCTCCGTGGGGTACCGTAGCGGAGGCATATCTCATCCATCAGTACCCTGGCGCACTCGTCGGCAGTGGCGTGCCTTAAAGGGAACAGCTCGACCCATTTTGTCGAAGTATCCTCTACGGCAAATATCCATCAATTTCCACGATTTGTTTCGGGGAGTGGACCTACCAAGTCAATAGCAATACACTCAAAACGTTGAGCTAATACTGGTGTTTGTGTCAAGCCTGCAGGCTTCAAATTAGTTGGTTTAAACTTCTGGCAGTCAAGGCATTTCTTTACATGGTTTGTCACGTCTCGTCTAATGGTTGGCCAATAATAACGAATAGTTATTCTCTGGATAGTCTTTTCGATTCCATAGTGACCAGCTAGGGGCATATCGTGACATTCCCTAAGGACTTCTTCCACTTTAACTTGTGGAACTACCAATTGGGCATCATCTGAGTCTACATCTTGATTGTAGCGATAAAGTACGCCCTGATTCATGACGTATCCCCGATCAGTATATCGGCCAAAGCTCCGGATCGTCAGATTCGAAACAGTCAATTATTTTTTTTACTTGAGGATCTGTTAATTGTTCCTCGCGAATACGTGTGTTGCTTGCCTTCGGGATATCCAATGATATGATGCAAACATCACAAATGTCTTGTGTATCAGGACCACACGGTGGCCGGGACAGCATGTCCGCGATACGATTCGTTCGCCCAGGGATATATTCGATACACAAGTCATAACCCTGGAGTTTTAAGGCCCACCTGACTAGGCGGCCACTTGGCGAGCGTAAGGACATCAACCATCTCAATGGCTGGTGATCCGTCTTAATGATAATCTGAGAATTTTCTATATATCCTGGGAATTTACCGACCGCGTAGATAATGGCCAAAGCCTCGCGTTCCGTCGTACTGTAATTTCTTTCGGCACCCGTCAGCAGCCTACTGGCATATTCAACGGGTCTTTCATCTTCCTTCTCCCCCTGGGCCCTGATTCTCGAGTTCAAGAGAAAAGGAACGTTCACTTCACCAAAATGAACATTCCGATCCGCCAACGTTCACGCGGTACTCTAAAATCTAATTCTTGAACACTAGCGATGTGAAACGTCATGCGGATGATTGATGCTATGTTGCCAGATATTTTATAGCTAAAGCACACTATTTGAAAGAAAGAAGAAGAAAAAATTATGATGAAAATCATAGAAAAAGTATATATTTATACTTTTTCTATGATTAAAATGCAAGTAAGAAGAAGAACCTGTTAACATAACCAAAGTTTGTAATTCGGCGGGTATTAATTTTTTTTGTGTTTTTGACTTCTGTATTTTGTGCGATTTGGCTGTGAAAAAAGTGGAAGAGTGGAAGTATTTTCGTGATAAAGTTTATCGACATTGGATATGGTAAAAAGCTGTTAACAACCATTATCGGTTCAACTCATTTCAATTCTTATGTGTTCATTTTAGATGGATAAATAATGTACTTACCTTGAAGATTATTAAGAACAATCCCATAAAGTGCGGCCCTTCCTTCCATCGTCGATCAAAATTTTTGAACCATGTAATCTACTTCCACTCGTATTTAAAAAAAATTAAAATAAAATATCCAAAGTAAATTTTTCAAACAAGAACCCAGCCAAATTGAGGTTATCTTAATTTCCCCACGTCAAAATCACAGCACATATGTGTGCTGTGGTCAAAATAATTTACACGAACGCCCGGGAACGCTCCGTTCCCTTAAATATTAGTAGTAGAAACCACTTCTCTCGAAAATCGGTGATGTGAACTGTCACATCTATTCAAGAATATGATTTAGACACTTTCGAGAGAACTCCGCCCACTTTTCTCATGAGAACATAGATCCTTCGTTTCAAGAATCTGGGCCCTGGAGGAGACATGCGCCGAGCGCATACGAACTAGCGTCGGTTTTCAATATGAATGGTTTTGTGAAATCAGCTTGTTGTAGGAGTGGGGTACTCGTCAGCGCTAATTTTAAAGCATTGAAAGCATGCGACTGAGGGACTTCCCAAACAAAGTTTACATTCTTTTTAGTTAAATCCGATAACGGTTTGGAGATCGCGGCAAAATTGGGTATAAAACGACGAAACCAGCTGCAAGTTTGCAGAAAAGATTGGACATGTATAACAGTGCGCGGGGGTGATATTTCGCTTATTGCAATAATTTTCCCTGGATCAGGAACGATCCCCGCAGGAGTGATAAGATGGCCTAAATATTTTACTGAGGGGCACACAAAGGTGCATTTTGTGCGGTTAAGACATAATTTGAAGAGCCTCAATCTTTCAAATACCGATGTTAGGTCTTTTATATGACGATCAAATGTATCGGTTATAATAATTATATCGTCGAGATATGCCAAAATAGTGACCTCACTCAAGCCTGTCCGAAACCGGTCAATTAGCCTTTGAAATGTGGCTGGCGCGTTGCGAAGGCCGAATGGCATTCGATTGAAGCGATAAATACCGAAAGGGGTTATGAAGGAAGTTTTATCACGATCTATCTCGCGAACAGATACTTGGTGACATCCCCACTTCAAATCTAAAGTCGTCATATAGCGAGTCCGCGTTGCAGCGTGCATTAAGTCATCCATCCTGGGTAACGGGTATCTATCAGGTATGGTTATACTGTTTAAGCGACGATAGTCGACGCACATTCTAAAATTTCCGTCCTGTTTTGGCACCAATACGGTTGGTGCAGCATACGCCGAATCACACTCATCAATAATCCCCCTCTCTAAGAGAGAGTTTACCTCGGATCGGAGTATTTCCATCTTCTGAGGTGTCATCCTATAAGGAGGGACAGCTATAGGAGTAGAATCCGTGAGATTGATACAGTGTTCCGCAAATGGAGTAAATCCAGTTTGTTCTTCAAATAATTTTTCACTTTCGTTTATCAATACTTGTAGTTTATCGCGATCTGTGTCCGATAACTGCGATGCCTCATCCGGTCTGAGAGTAAGTTCGAGAAGATTAAGGTTGACTGGAGTATTCAAAGAATTGGGTTCTTGTGGTAACTCGTATTCTATAGAGGGTTCGTCCGCGAATGAAACTTTCATTTCTGGGATATTAATCAAGATTTTAGCATTTCTTATAAAATCTACTCCTAACGGAGTTTTAGAAGATATGTGTTCAGGAAAAGCCACAAAGGTAGTCAGGACGAGTTTGCCCAATACAAGAACGGGGCATTCGAAAATATGGGCAGTTTCAACGCGACACATTCCGTCAGCCAGGACCAAGTTCATTTCCTTGGTTGTAAAGTCAAGATTATTATTTAAAAAGTGTTGATATAATCGATTTCCTGCTACTGTGCACCTAGCACCAGTGTCTATATATGCAGATCCACTCAAACCTAAAACAGTAATTGGTAGGAGAGGACGTCTATTTATACCGTGTGTATCTGCCATAAGAAGCTCTACACTAGATGCTGCTCCTGTGACAGGTGAGCGGGTAGATACGGAATTTTTACAAGAGGGGCAGTTTGTCCTAACGAAGCCGGGAGTGTTGCAACTATAGCAAACAATATTAGAAACTCTAGAATTAGGGTTACTGCGACTAGGGGTCGAGTGCGCATTAGATTGATCCGCAACGCGAATGGTCGAAGCTTTGGACCCTTGGTTACTTGCAATGAATTTTCTGCACTCTGTTTGAACATGTCCAAAATTCCCGCAAAAAGTGCATTTAGGGCGAAACTTATTACCGCTATTAGAATCATTAGTATTTTTAGAATTGTTCTCAGATAACGAGTCCTCAATTGAACGGGCTTTTCCGATTAGTGTGTCAAAGTTGTAATATCACTTCTAGGCAGATGTTCCCGTATTTTATGATTGAGTAGACTATAAATCATATCAATTTTAAATTTATCGTGCAATACAGGATCATCTGCACTGGAAGGTAAACGAGATAGTAGCGCTCTGCAGTTGTTGACAAAAACATCAGTAGGCTCGCGATCACCTTGTTCTTTGGAAAAAAGTTCCCTAAAAATTTTAGGTGCCGATTTATTTTCCCCAAAAGCATGCCTCAATGCTACCAGTGCCTCATTCCAAGTAGTGATGGATGATTTAGAACCTTGCCACCATACCGCAGCTTTATTGTCAAGAAGCATAGAAAGACCTTTAATTGCATTATCATCGGTAATTTGTAAACATTCTTTATAAACGGTAATCGCGTCAATAAAAGCTTCAATATCTTCATTTTTAGTACCTGAAAATCTACTATTACATCTAGAAAAATTACCTGGCGCTTGCGGTACATTTGGAGTTTGATTGTTTACCACAACCTGCCTCATACTGTCAAGTAAGATTTGAAATTGTTCCTGTGACATAGTTACATTCATTGTCTCGAGATTCGTATCAACGTTCGTATTTGAATTTGACTGACTGCGTAACACTCGTGTTCCTTCCGACATACGGATGCTTTACCGTATTTATATAAGTATTATTCTGAAATAACGAGATATCCGGATAACTAAAACAATTTGGCAACTGCGGAATCGAAAAAGCTGCGAAAAGAAAGTAGGTACCCGTATAATAAAATAATCCGGCAACAGCGCAATCTCAATTGACCGCGAAGCGAGATTCTTAGCAATCGATTGAATGAATCAAGGCAATCGAATACTAATCTCGAAAAAAATAATTGGCGGTAGATACCGAAATGTGAGGTTATTTTATTTTTGCAAAAATGAATTGAAATAAAATGTACTTACAATGAATTTTGGATTAAACTTACTGAAACACGATACACTTAAATCACGATTGTCTTTTTTCCTAGGCCGTAAGTTGGGCGTCAGATGTAAAGGGGTTTGGTTTGGGTCGCTTAGGTCACGTAGGAATAAAGGGATCGGGAGAGTTCTGTGGGTATTC
>CAJUYG010004320.1:0-17147 GCA_910591675.1 Galerucella calmariensis
GATACAGTCATCTCGTTTCAGTTTCCTAGTTAGTTCCAGGAGGAACTATCTCTTAAGGAGGGGGCAATGTTACGCGAGCTGCTGCATTAATGTGCTCAATTAGTGCCCCCAGTGAAATTCCCATGTGATACGACTATGGCCCTCCGCCTTATTTTCAAGAATGATCTGGAAAACGTAACATCTAGAAAAACCCAGCGCATCCACCAAAACTTCGAGTTCGAGAGGTCTCTAGAACAAGTCGTGCGAGTATAAATAGGCGACGAGCATCGCAGCGGAGTTAGTTAGTCAGTTAGTGTTGATACTGGAAGAAAGCAATCGCGCCTCGATAAAGTGACTCTCATATAAATTATAGTTAGTGTGTGCTTAGTGTATTATATAAATTATTAAATAAGGACTGTATTTGAATTTAAATCTGTAAATATAAATTAATTGTAAATATAAATTAGAATAAACGTTACAATACTATTTATTACTTTTTATATTGTTCTGTTCGATTCTGTTAATTAAAAAAATATAAATCTACTTATTTTTTTTGTTCCTTTTGTGTAATGAATGAAGTAATATATTATTTAGGACCACTCAAATAATGTACGTAGGGCTAAGACGTCGGTAAGTAATTTACTTACCGACGTCTGAACGGTAAGTGAATCACTTACTGACGTGTTAGACTTAGAAACCAGTAAACACAACCTACCGACCTGACAACCGATGCTGTAAATAAACAAAAAAGATCGATCGCGCAAAAAATTATTATTGTCGATTAGACCACGGTATGTTCTTGCGCATGTAGCCGACAGCGTGTGACGTCATGTGGGAATCTCAATCAGTGGTGTACAATGCTAAATATATGGGAAATACTCTGTTTGTGTTTAATTTTCATGCATATTTCCACTTTATGAATGATTTTTCAAATGCGACATGGTTTTTCAGATATAATATGAAATATTACTTTATTATCAGTAACTTAGTTATCTTTTTTTGGTAAGTACAATGATGCCGGGAGTTAACAATGTACAAAACGTGTAGAAATATGTAGGTAATATATATTTTTTACATTTTGAAAAGATTAGAAACAGAAATATTTATGGGTGGGCAAAGTTAAAACATACCATTATATTATAAATATTTTATATTTCATATTTTTACCATTATCTATATTTTATTTATTATACAAGACTCCTTAACAAAGGTGTCACTGGGATACGAAACGAGCCAAAGGCGAGTTTCGTATGGTTAATGCGAGTGTATTGATAACCATTACATGAAACTTGCATACAGTATTTTTTCTACGAAAAAGAAGTTTGATTTGAGAAAAAATATAAAAAAATGCACAAACTGGGTCTTGAACCACCCTACGGGACCACATGATATTTATAGGTATAAAACGTATATAGGTATGTTACTGTTATACAAAATTAGTAATAAATTATTGTAAACAAAAATTAATAAGTTTAAATATGTATTTACCTTGGTCATTAAGTATTTTTGGTCGGGTGCTCGACATTTATTTTGGTCTTTTTTCGACATTCTACAGAAAATATTGGGTCTGCCTACTTGGTTATTTAAAGATCTAAATTTCTATTAGTCAATTTTTCAGTCTCATAACGAAAACCAGTGTTATAATGAGTATCATTATGGAACTGAAAATTGGCATTCAATTAATAATTTATAGTATAGGAGTAGAAAAAGTTTATATTTAGAATCATTTATTGAAATTTGTGAATTTCGACATAATTGTTGTCCAGTTTTTTCAGGCAGTTTTAAAAACGGATTTTCCCATTAATTCCCCTTGATCGTTACAAAACAAAAATAGCCTTATATTATGAAACAGTATTAAATAACAATAATAACAGTAAATTAGTGGGTGATAAAATTCCAAATAAACGAATCAATTCAAGTAAAATAGAAATTAAGGCTAACAACACCTTGTATTGGATGAGAACACAATGAATCTAAAGACTGGTGAGAGGTGGGTGCGTAAATTTCTGGTACCCGCGTGAGGTAACTGCGCGGCTCGGACGCAATTTGGAGTAGAAATCAGCATACCGTGAGTAAGTGAATCGTGAATTAGACCTAAAATTCAATAGCTACTTATAGTATATTATTAAACGAGCAATTTATGATAGCCATCATTCACGCTGGGTGACGTTTGCGTCCCGAGCCACAGGCGAGGGGCGCAAGTCACCCGAGTGAATATTTGCCATAAATTGCGAGTAGAATACTATACTTTGTCCACGACCCTTGATTTCTTTATTAAATAAAAGTCAACTAACCTCCAGTTCATGAAGTTATAATATGTAAACATATAGTTATCTTCCGATTTTTCTGGCAGCACTCCTATAGTCGTTAATTTCGCCGCTTTTTTTTATTTCAGTTGGTGTACAAGAACGTTCATTTCCACTATCCGAATTCAATGAATTCATCGTTGCAGTAATATAGCAAGTTCGTAACAATTTGGTGTTACTAACGTCAAAATTAAATAATTTGACATTTATAGAGATGGGCGATACTGTGTAAAGTATCAATACAACGTACCGTTATAAATATATTGTTTTGAAATACTTAATATTAGAAAATATCGTTATGAAAAGTATCAATACTAAAGATTATTTCACGATATATTTCAGAAACAAATTTCCTGAACAAAATACACAGATTTAAAAGTTTATTTCATATTGTACCCCCATCTCTAGTCGTGAATTATGAACCATAATACACTCCAGTGTATTATGAACCATAATTCACTCTAGTAGATATATGGGTACCATATACCTTTTGTTAGGAGGTAAAATATCGACTTATTATTAGGTGGTCGTGGACAAATAATCTTAAAATACACTGTGTACACTTAAGTTCGCAGCATATGGGAAACTTTTTTATTGTTGATATTACGGAAAAAACTTATTCTTCATAAAAAGTTCTGCATGTCATAAAATCTCGAATAAAATCATCAGATATCAATTTTTTTCAGTATTATACGAGGTTTGTCAAAAAATATGAGTTTTACTCAAGAGTAAAGTACCTTTATTTGACAATATCGGGAAATGTTATTTTAAAAAGTTGATCAAAACTGGACATTACGCTCAAATATGCAATTGCATCCATTTACATTGAAAAAATAGGTTTTGTGCTTGTTTAATATTGTGTCTATTTTCTCTTCACTCCTCAATAACAGTTACTGTCAAACATTGATTAGTTTGTCAGCGCTTCCTAGATTACACGTTACTACAGTAAAATTTGCATTGTTGTTGTACCGACCTAGAAATAAATTTCAAAAATACGTTTTTTCAATATCAATTAATATAATGGTATATTTGAACGTAGTTTTCAGTTCTGATCAGCTTTTTTTCATAGCATTTTTCGCCCTTCAGAAGGTTACAGTTTTCAATTCGTTTACCTTTTGCCATGTCTTAAGGCCAAACAATGTCCATTTGTGGTTTAGATTTGGAAAATCCATGTTTTTCTTATGGGCAGCTATATGTTGCATGTTCACGTGTAGGAAAACCCTCGAACCTATTTGTGTTAGCGAAAGACAGGTTAACCAAAAATATTGTGAACCGATCAGTGCTAAATTAAATTGAAATTAAAAGTACCTACTTCAAAATTTCCTATTTCTGAGAGAGACAAAAAGACCTACTTGAGAACACTAACAATAATATTTTCCAAAATATCAAGAACCCTTTTATAACACTTTGTTTCAAAATTTCAGGTTGTTATGAATTTGGTTTGAGTTTATTTTCCATGGAGTACATACAAATCCAACCATTGTCTTATAATGCCCTTTATTTTTATTGTAATTCAAATAAATTTCATGGATCTGAGAAAGTTATTTCGCAAAAAAACAGAAATATGAATTTTTCGTATAATATTACACATCAACTAACAATTTGCATAAATTTCAATCAAATTTCTCATAACTGTTCTCATCTTTACAGCAACACCCAAACGTAACATTAAAGAAGCTTTAAATGAGTTTGACTAACATTTACCTAATCAATTCAATTGTCCAAGAAAACGAGTTTTTCTCTGATTGACAACGTAAGTTTTGGAGACACTTATCGATCATAGAAGTAACACTTCCACTGCCTAGGTAGCGAAATTTTTATTTACTAGGCATTATAATGTGATTTAAGCAGGTTCATGAGATCAAAAAATCACTTCCACGTCTTACATACATGGTTATCTTCACTGTGCACACTATTATTATCGATATTCAACATCATACACTTATTATCTTTTGATATTTATAATAATACTAGCTGACCCGGCCACGCGTTGCTGTGGCTAACGTTTTTGTCATATTACAATGTTGTAAACTATTTAAGGGAAACGGTAGGAGAACATCAGACATGGGCACCACCTTGCTTTTTTACATAGATGCCATTTGTGAAAAAAACATGGCGACCTTCATGACTGATTTTCTACTACCGTTATTATACCCCTTATTACAATGAAATTATTTTGGGATTTAAAGGGGAAGGACTTTAAACACAATTGATAAGAATTTCCGTACAGTTGATGTAAAGCAAAAATCAATACAAAAAAATTAAATTTGTTAAACTTATTATCATTTTTATCAAGTTTTTAACAAATTAATAGGTATATTACAAAGTTTTTAGTAAATAACAGTTAAACTTATAAATGAGGTAGGTGGGGCGGGCAGTTAAAAATCTTCTAGCAATAATATTTATTATTTTGAATTATAAATAACGCGCACTTGAATCATTTGCGATGTTTCCTCGTATTGAAAAATCGGTCCAATTTTATTTTTGCCGAGATCCATTTGCCATTGCGACCACAGCACACATTGCGACTAGTTTTGTATCGGCAACTCACCGATACAAAACCGACGGTAAGTATCAGATGCTTGAGACCATGCGTTAAGATGTTTCCGCAATCTATTGCAAATGGAACGAATTACAATTCGTTTTTTGTTGTACCGGTTAGAGTAGGAGTAGGGAATGAAGATATCATATCATTTTGGATTTAGTCTGCAGATTGACCGAAAAAAAATTCACTAAAATTATGCAACTTATTTTGCAGATGCGTCACTAGTTTGAATGTGAAATTGTCGATAGTCTTCCTTTGCTATTCCATGTTTCAGCTTATTCTTTTTTCTCCTCTATCTTTGAGCTAAAGGTGATTGGTAAAAGTTATAACCAATTTTCCGTCAAAATCGTGATAAGTAGTGTTATAATGGAGTTATGGTAGACCCAGCAACATTGTAACTAATTTTGAAATATGAAGCTAAAAGAGCTATAATTTAAATTTCTAGTTAACTTTTCTGTTACATTTCATGAGTTTCATCACACTAATTAGCCACCCTGTATACTGAATTTCCCCTCTAGTTGTCAAATTTAGTACTAACATGTGGCTTTTGCGATTGCGCATGCGTCGAAGCAGCCTATAACCTTATATTCGATGTGACTGTATGTGAGCAGATTAGCCCAGTTGGTAGAATACTGAGTTTACAGCCCAGAGGTCCTAGGTTAGAAACCCGGTTTGGACCTGGTTTTTTTTTTAATTTTTTATTTCTTATTTTCTGATATTTCTATACATAGTAACACTTTGATCAAACAGGTTTGGGCCTGGGTTTTCTTTTTTTTTAGTTTTCTATATCTCATTTTTTGATATTTTTATACATACTTTTTTTATACTTTGATCAACCGGGTTTGAGCCTGGGTTTTCTTGTTTTTTTTTAGCTTTCTATTTCTTATTTTCTGATATTTACATAATATATTGACTTCAATATTTTATGTTACCACTAAATTCGACAATGTTGGTGACGAGTCGGGTAAATAAGCACTCGTCTAGTTGACAGGCATATACACAAATTGGACTAAACATGGCCGCTCTTCCATATCTACATCGAGCACCCTTCATAATGTAAATCCCTTTTTAGTCGACACGTTTGTAAACTCCCTAGCTATACCTCTAAATTATAGATGTCACTAGCAGTATTAGAATTTTAATTTTTATAAAATGTGTAGCAGACGAAAAAGACTTATTTTCTAAAATACTTAATTTGGATTATTACATTTTTATCTAAATATACTGCAATTGAATGTTATCTCTGACTTTCAATTAGTTCAATTATTACCAAGTATAGAGATAGTTAGGTAATCTTTTTAAGTTTGTGTTTCACATTTTTTAAATACATTTACCCCAGTGAAGTGAATGCTAAAAATGAGATAATAGCGACATACCCACAACTAACCACAAACCAAGATTAATATTGACAAAAAATCCTCTCGGTTTTGTAGTTATTCACTAAATCATAGTATCCTGTGACAATTGACATCTATTGATCAGACGCTTTCTTTAAATGACAATTTGTTACAGGAAACTGTAAGTAAGAAAGTTGAATTGAGCTATCTTGCTTCTATAAAGAAGTAGCAACATGTAAAAGTATAATTTTTGTTCTTTTTTACTCCCTCTGAAACGAGTCAACATTTTTATGGAAATATGAATTTGGGATGTTAGTATACGTTGACCAAAAAATGTAACGTGTGTTACTTTTGAAGTAACGCGTTATGTAACGAAGAGAGAATTGAAGTTACTTCATAAAAGTAACGCAGTTATCGTAACTTCTCGCCAATACCAAGTGACGAAATTACTAGTAACCCGTTTCGTTTTTATTCAATTACTCCCCATTCAGGAGAAAACAAACTTATTCTTGATAATTTCATAAAAAATTTGTTTGTTCCAGTAATCACTCATGCATACTTGAAGGAAATAAAGAAGAGCGAATGCATCCACAAGTATTTTGCTTATAATGAAACAGTATGTGTTTGCAATGCTACTTATTGTGATGAATTTGAGCCACTTCGTAAACTGAAAGCTCCCAATTATCAAATATTCACCTCAAACAAGGACGGATTACGAATGAATAGAGCGGAAGGATTCTTTGGAAATAGTAGTGCGACAAATGAGTTATTCAAAGTTCAAGTCAATTCAGATAACAAATTTCAAACTATTGTTGGTTATGGAGGAGCATTTACTGATGCTTTCGGAATTAATCTGAAACATTTGAGTTTAAAGGCTCAAAATAAATTAATGAGGTAAATATTATTACACACATCCACATACTTGCGGATTTTACAGCAACTACCTAAACTAAAGATTGATGCAGAAATCCTAAAACTCCTCTGGAAATAGGTCTAAAGGAACAACTAGTCCCTGAAAATTTGCCCTAGAACTAAGTAGAAGTGAGGGAGCATAATATATCTTTCAGGTCTCAGTGAATGTTACCCCAACATACATAACATATAACATAGATAGGTACTGTATTGATTTTATTTTATTGGATATTATTTTGATATCCTTGTTCCAACCTGTTGACTTTAATCAGGTCTTGGTTCTATAGTTTTTTATGAATAAAAAGTGTCAAAAAAATTCAACTTTATGAAATTATATTTTACAATGATCATACAATACATCAAATTGAGTATTTAAATAAAAGTTATTTTATTTATGAAGAGCTATTCTGCCGTGCTTAATGAAAACGCCGTAACCAACAAATTTACGATTTTCGATTTTTGGTATTTTCTAATAAAACAATGCAATCTGCATCCATTTCTGTTACCCAAAAAGCCTTATCTACATTAAAAGTATGCGTTTTAACGTTTATTATTTTGCCGTATATACATTTATTGCACTTGCTTCTAATACATTCACCGTAAGCAACAATTTTTAAGAGAAATTGCCGTATCCGCATATTTTTGTGCATATACGGCAAAATAATTTAAGAATAATAGCATTATGGTATCAAAAAGGGACGTCGTGTACACTGAAAAATTATTGTTCATAAGATTAATGAACGGCGATAATTAACTATTATTTCATTGGAACGATGAACTTTTTCATTATTTTAATAATTTGTTAATCATAGATTAATGCTCCCATTTATTAATAATATGATTCTGCGTTCATTATTATAAGGGTTATCTGGTTATTAAGTTGATGTAATATTTTCATCAATATAAAGCAGGCGTTCATTGAAAAGATGAACGCGTTCTTTGTTTTAATGCTGAATCTTTGATGAATAGACATTCACTTTATTAATGTAGTAAACCATCGATTAATGAACGGTACATTGTGAGAACGAATAATGTTATTCATTTATTGGATACTCCTACATTATATTTATGAATGTGTTCATTAATGTAAGGAGCGCGTTCTTTGTTTTAATACTTTTATGAATACATATTCATCATGTTAATGTACTAAACCATCAATCTGTGGACCATACATAGTATTAATGAACAATGTTATTAACTCAATGAATAACTACATTGTATTTATGAACGTGTTCATTAATATTAGGACATATTGACGCTGGTCGACTACTATCGGCATACTGTCGGAGGTGTGGGCACCTACCAAAACATACGGTAGGTACACAGTGAAAAGAAGTGAAAGTGAAAAGTATATTAGTGACCTAGTGTCGCAAGGAATCAAAAAGGAGAAAAACGTTAATTTATTTTGATTAGAAGGTTGGAGTTGATATGGCTGTTATATAAAATGCTTTAAATAAAATCATCAGTATCATCCTATTGTCCACTATTTTGAATGGGTCTTCGAGAGGAGTTGCACTTGTTGATTTTTATAACAAATTTCAAGTTTCAAGAAAAGCAGAGATCTTCACTAATTGCATTACACTATCAGGAGAAAGGAGTGAAAATGGGAAATGAGAAATATTTGAAAGATTTCCCTCAGAAATTTTGGTAAGTCTATTTTACATATCTTATAACTTTCCTAAAATAATTTGAATAAAAAAATTATTAAATCAAAACTTTACAGGGGTATTATCGAACTAGCAAGCGGGGAAAATTTACACTAAATATTGCAATATGACGACTTCCTTTGAAGCAGCAGTTTCGAAACATATATTAGAAGGTAAAACAGAAGAAAAAGAACGAAGCAACAAAAGTTGAAGGCACAAAAGTGATCTAGGTAAATCAATGATTTTTAGGTATTACTCATTTTAATTATTTTAACACATTGTTACAAGAACCACAACAAGATGCCTTCGAGCATTAAAGTTTGACAATTTAACAACGGAGCAGTTTGATAGTACTTGGAGGGCTTGTTGACAATTTCGTCTAGAGTTTATCAAGTCTAACGATACAGCCAATATAATGAAGAAGTGGCCTTTTTATAGTAATCCCTCAGGATATCGACTGGTAGATAACTTACCATTATATTTTCTGTGATATTACTTACGCACAATTTCACCTACAATTTTCTTTATTTGGGTAATACCTAAGGGTTTAGGAATTCATAGATGCAATTTACGTTTCACCACGCGCTAAAAAATACCTAAGAATGATAATATTAGGTATTTCCTATTATCCATCGGTATTTTTTATCGCGTGGTGAAACTTTAAATTACATTTAGCAATTCCAAAATCCGATTTGGTTATTACCTAACTTCAGGAACTGGTTGGTGAATTCGGGCATTAATCTTTTTTTTAGATCGACATGGATTTCAAAGTAGCCTTCAGCGGCAAAGACGGATTGCTCAAAGAATGGGATGTGGTGTTTGAAAAAATCATTTCTCTTTTAATTATCGACAACCACATAAAATATAAACGTGTTAGACAGCTGCTGGAAAAGTTAAAGGATGACAAATGACAATACTACATCCACTACTGAAAGTAAGCATAATAAGATCACTTTTTTTATTTTTAAGCTATGAAGACTTTCAATGATATGACATTTGATTTGTATTTTCTTACAGATGGTCGCAATGCAGCCTTGATTTGGGCGTTACATGGCTATCTTGTACCAACCAATGAATTTGTGAAAAAAGATATTGCGTCCGCAAGAAAACCACAACCAAGTTTACAATAAAAGACTCTCAAGAATCGGTTCTTTTTCTTGGTACAAACCAGCAGGAAATTGAAGATAGAATCAACAATGTTTCAATCCATTGTATGTATGTATTGTATCTATTGTATTGGAAAAGATATATTTTCTATTGAAGACATTATGTGTGTATTATTCAATGATATTAGATTTGAGTTCATCAATGTTTTAAGAGCCTTATATTTGCTTCAAAATAATTTACTTGTTTGATCTTAAATTTCCGACAGAATCGTTAATATTTTATTCTTATATTGAAAAGTATTTTTATAATTTCTTGTCATCTCAGAATACGAATAGCAAAGTACATATTTGGTGCGAATTTAAAACACATAGTGTGAATACGCAATAGAACTATAAAATTGTCAATGCAGAAAGCAATAATTTTGAAAAATTAACAAACACATCGTAGAATTTCTGGAAGAGGAATATTTGTCATAATGGGAAAATACACTATGTTCATCAAGAAGTCGACACTGCTGGTAATTCTTATCTTTTTTGACGAGATCGTAGCTAAAAAGATGTCAGAGTAACCATTAATGTGGATATATTTTTGAACGCCCTGTATAACTGAATATGTTATTGAATTATTTAATTGTATCAATGACAGTGTTCATCAATATGTAGATTTTTTACATTGAATTGATGAAAAAATATTATTAATTAGATGAAACAGTACATTAATATTCAGATAACTTACATTAAATTAATGAAAAATGCATAATAGCAATAATGAAATTCATTCTTTAAATTAATGAATACTATTCATCAATATAATTAACACAAGCATCATAGAGTAAATAAATCACTTTTCATTGTACTGATGAACTCGTTCATTGGCTCAAAAATCAATAACTTGATTCATTAATTTAATGAAAATTTTCGTTGTATTTATGTTCACTTTTGGTTCAGTGTAGCCGTAAGTTATAAAACGAGTCAACTGTTTTCAATATGAACCTAGGTTAGGGTGGTAATAGGTATTTTCGCAGTTTCCCAGGTCACAAAGGAATCGCAGGCAATGGAAAAGCTAACGAACTCGCAAGAGTAGGATCGCCAACTCTGATGAACGAACCCGAACCTGCTTTGGGCATCCCCAGATGCTTAACGAGGTCATGGTTAAAAGGGTGAGTGAAAGAACAACACAATAAACACTGGAAGAATACGCCCAGGCAAATACATGGGAAGAAATTCATAAAAGAACCATCAGAACAAGTAGCGAAAGAACTGATCTCAATGAGCAGGAACAAACTACGCACCATAACGGGGCTTCTTACGGGACACTTTCCCACAAAGGAGCACCTAAACAAAATAAGGCTGTATAACGGAGACCTTACATGCAGAAGATGCAAAAAGGATACCGAAACAGCTCTGCATGTACTATGCAACTGTGAGTCGCTGGACCACAGAAGGCAGAAACTGTATGGCAGAACCCAAATGACTCCAGAAGACTTCTACAACCAACCAGCAAAGAACCTGTATGAGCTAATACAGGGAAAGGATTGGCTGAATAGGTTGTAGTCAGAACACTAGGAGTATCCACAATAAGCCCAGGAGGCTGAGGTGGTACCGGCGAAGGGACGACTCCTTTTGAAAAAAAAAATTATTAATATCTATTATTGAATACGGCAAAAAAAGTGGAATGTTATAACTTAAAATATTTGCAAATACGGTATATTCATTTAACAAATTATTTATTTATTTATTTATTTATACCCAAACAGGTTTACAACCTTTTTACATGGATATTTTAAAGTGAATAAACAAAATTTAGAAAACCTCATATTAAAATAGTATAAAAACATGATATATATAAACACTATAAACCAGAACCAAGACGACAGAACTCATACCTCTCAATTGATATTCATTTCATTGAATTAATTACAATTTAGTTGATAAATAAAATTCAAGAATTAAGTGGAGAAAAGAGCAAGATGTCCACACACCTCCCTACGATACTTATTAATGGGAATTGTCCACTCAATGTCAATAAATGTATTTAAATTATTGGCCAATGTCAATATGGCTTCTAATGGAGAATGTACACAGGTTCGTATTCTTTCAAATAGTAATAGACAGCGGGTTGGTCTCGCTGGAGCTTTAAAGGGTATCATACTTAACAGACAACTTGAATTTATATCATTATTAATTATCTTATAGAGGAAAATCATATTTGCAATTTTCCTTCTATTCTCTAATGAAATTAGTCCAAATTCCTCTCGCAATCTGGATGACCTTACTGTCCTGTAATCTGGCCATACATGGTACTTCTTAAAATATAATTGCCTCAAAAATTTGTTTTGTACCTTTTCTACTGAATTTATATGCACTTGTGCCTGTTCACCCCAAACAATAGAAGCATATTCCAAGTTTGATCTAACCAATGTTTTAAATAAAATCTTTATAGTTTCTATTTCTAAAAAGCAAGAACTTTGCCTTATTACAAATCCTAGCATGCTATTAGCTTTTTTTACTAGTCGGTTAATGTGTGGTACAAATGATAGTTGCTCGTTATATGTAACCCCTAAATCTTTGATTTCACTAAATCTTTGTAGAGAATCCCCCCCCATCAAATAATTAAATATTAAAGGTTCCTTTTTTTTGTAATTGACATACTCCCGCATTTATTAATATTAAAATTCAATTTATTTTGGATACTCCATTCTGATATACTATTGATATCCCTCTGAATCATGACGCAATCCCTAACTGTTTTAATTTTTTTAAATATTTTGAAGTCGTCCGCAAACAATAAATAATCAGAAAATTGTATATATTCGGATATATCATTAATAAATAATAAAAACAAAAGTGGTCCCAAGTTAGAACCCTGTGGGACTCCAGAATTCGCGTGAAACTTCCCAGATGCATTACCATTGTGCTTAACCACGAAATACCTATTTTGAAGGTAGCTTTTAAACAAACATAATAAATCGTTTGATAAACCAAATGAATTCAATTTCTTCAGGATTATGTCATGGTGCACAATATCGAAGGCCTTTTGAAAATCCGTGTAAATAACGTCCAGTTGTAGTCTATCTTCAAAAGCTTGGTTTGCCGATTCTGTAAACAATATTAGATTCGTATTTATTGAACGACCTGACATAAATCCGTGTTGTTGATCTATAATACTGTTTTTAACATGATTGTGAAGATGAAAATACAAAATCTGTTCCAACAATTTGGAGGGAGCGCACATAACTGATACCCCTCTGTAATTTTCAATATCATTCTTGTTACCCGATTTATAAATTGGAATGCATGTTGACAATTTCCATTTTATTGGAAAATATGAGTGTTTAAGGATAATATTGAAAATATGCATTAAGGGTAGTTTCAAAAATTCTCCACAACCTTTCAAAATATAGGGCGGTATACCGTCCGTACCAGCACTTTTCTTGGGTTTTAATTTTTTTAGGGCCATATTGTAATCATTATCTGATACTACGGATAATTTTAAGACAGTATTATTATTATTGATTAAGTTTAAGTAATCCAAATTATAGCTTGATTTTTCATCGTTGTGAGCAGTAGAGAAATATTGTGCAAATTTTTCGGCAATCTCATCATCATTTACTCTTTGCCCGTCTAAATTAAATGTTTCTACTTGACTTCCGTTAGATTTATTTTTTTTAACGTATGTCCAAAATGAATTCATATCATTCTTTACATTCTCCTCAATTTGCCTCAAATAATTTTTACGTTCAGTATTAATTAAACATTTTAAATCCCTTCTGGACTGTAAATATTTAGAATTGTAACAGTCCGAAACATATCTTAGCTTTCTAAAGTTATTCTTTTCTTTTAACAACTGTTTAATTTGTGTGCTGAACCATTTTGTAAATTTATTGTAATTGTTGTAGGTTTTATATTTCGGAACAGTGACTTCAAAAACATCGTAAATTTTTTTGTAAAAAATATCAAGTGCTGAATCGACATCATCATTATTTATAACGTCGATCCAACAAGTATCTCTTAACATTTCGCTCATCAATTGAAAATTAGCTTTTTTAAAATTAAATTTGTATTCAGTTGCCTTCTTTAGTTCTTGTATATTTTGCTTTACCAAAGTTATACTAATATCTAGAGATGGATGTAATATATCCTCAGTAACTAAAGGCAACTGTTCCCTCCCTACCGTGCATGTATTTACATTATCATTTGATGCAATAACCAAGTCTAACGTTTTATCTTGACTATTTTTTATATTATTGTACAAAATAAATGAGTTAAAATTTAAAAATTCAATTGAACTATCTAGTTTAGGACTAGTATTAAAATCCATACTGTCTGTACCTTTTATTTCTGGTATATTAAAATCGCCTAAAATATCTAAATATGTTATTTTTGTTGTGGACGTGTTGTTGTAATATCTCGAAACATTCTATATAGTCGTTTACTTTACAATCAGGTGGTATGTATACTCCTACCACATGAACTTTATCTTTATTATTAATTTTTATTTCTGCAATTAAAATCTCAAATAATGAACGATGTTGAAAAAAAGTTAAAATTTTATGTCTTTTTTTCGTAACTATTAACACACCACCTCCGCGCGACTTACCAGTAAATTCCTGGTCCCTATCTGATCTTATAACATTGTAAGAGTGTGTGTCAACCAATTCTCCGTCCGCCACCCCCTCATGTAACCAAGTTTCCACCAATACTATAATATCATAATCACCTTGTGAGCAATTTTTGTATAGTTCTGTCGTCTTCGTCCTCAATCCTCTGCAATTCTGAAAATTTAGTATAATGTTGGCCATTCCTAAGAATAGATAATAAGTAAATATACACGTCGCCCCTGACTATAAAAGAGAAAAAAAAATTGTATAGGTAACTGATTAACTTATGTAACTTTTACAATCGAAATAATTATCGACAAATTCAAAATTTAAACTTAGATGATAATAATAATGATCATCAAATGCGAACAATTACAATTTCAAATTAACGTGACTTATTCTATTATTAAATCCCCATCTCTACCCAAGCTAAAATAAACAATCCTTAATAGCCCTAATTCATAACAAATAACAAATGAATGACAATAAGTTTGTGATAAAAATTTGTCCTTCACACTACAAAAACTAAATCGAAAATCAACAATCGAAAGAAACCACTATTTTATTTATTTTGTTGAAGCAGTCCATACACACAATTTTAATTAGATGAAAGTTTATATTTGTACTAGACTTTCTTCAGATTCAATTCTTATAATGGAATCCCCTTTTTTGATATAAATTCTTCCTCCATAACTCCATGCTTCCTTTTTCCCGAACCTCGCCTTAGCTTTTTTTAACAACTCATAACAGGATCTAGTTAAATCTTCATTGACAAATATTTTTGATGGTTTCAGTAGTAATTTAGCTTTTAAAACTTCTTTTTTCTTAAGGGAAGAAATAAATTCAATTGCAACAGTTCTCATTTTACCATTAGTGGATCGTTTTCCAATTCTATATATATTATTAATATCCGTTGTAACACACTCTACTTTCATTGTATTGTTAATAATATCAATTAAAACGGCCAGGATTTTCATCAGCGGTCTCTTGAATACCGTCGAAACGTAGAAAGTTGTTTTTTTGATTAGACTCTATCCTACCTAATTTGGTAGTTAAATCTTTGATGGAGGCAGAGTGTGCCGCAATGGTGTCATCGATTTTTAAGAACTTGTCAGAAATCTCTTTAAATGTTATATCCATTTTATTTGACATCTTATTTATATTCGATTCAATATCATTAAATTTTTTATCTAACTTTGTCTCTAATCTATTACATACCTTGCAAATTATGCCTTCTATTGTATTTTCGTCTAGGCCCGACTGACTTGCACTTCTATTTTTCCTCGTATCCATAGTTGATTATTATAGCAATTTCAATAGTGTCTGTTCTTCTATACTGTATGTTGAGTTCCAAAATGAGGTACTTTACCCTTAACTTACTTCTTATTTCCTTTGTTCACACATTTAATTCTAACTTGAACAGGTAATTCTTAAAATATTATTATCTCTTTATTCAAACTCATCAATTACTACTTATTTTGAAAATATCGGGAGCGACTAGCAAACACGTCTACTCAGTTCGGTTGACCATTGATATATCTTAATATAGTTAATATAGTTATATCTTAACTGCATCTGCCAAATGTCACTTAATGGTATAAAAATATTTTGTTGCTTTTACTTGTTTTTTACCTCAAATATCAAACTTTATTCTTTAAAAAATGGCAATGGCACAAAGTAAAACAGAAAATTTAAATTCTCTTAAAACGAGATTTATGCAGATACGGCGTTTTTATTAACGACGGCAGTATTATTATTATGATTAATTTAGTATCTGTTCCAATTATATTATTATTATTCGCATTCTCATTATGAATTAACACTTTCCCCTACGATAAGCACCCTTTAATTTTGATATTTAAAATAATGTTCAAATGTGGCCAATTTTATGAGTGATGAGAGATTTAAGTAAATTTGAATTAATTGAAATTTACTTCCCTATTTCTTTCCTACCTGTATAGTTTTAATTCTCCATATCATGAGAAACTTCTTGTCGATTATCCTATTTTCATTTAAATTTAATGAATATCTTCTAATATTTTGGTTTATCCAATCTATTTTTCATTTCCATTTATAAATCCATAATTATATACTTCCACATTCAATTTTTATTTCTTTAATTCATATTGTTACGCGAGCTGCTGCATTAATGTGCTCAATTAGTGCCCCCAGTGAAATTCCCATGTGATACGACTATGGCTCCTCCGCCGTATTTTCAAGAATGATCTGGAAAACGTAACATCTAGAAAAACCCGGCGCATCCACCAAAACTTCGAGTTCGAGAAGTCTCTAGAATAAGTCGTGCGAGTATAAATAGGCGACGAGCATCGCAGCGGAGTCAGTTAGTCAGTTAGTGTTGATACTGAAAGAAAGCAATCGCGCATCGATAAAGTGACTTTCATATAAATTATAGTTGGTGTGTGTTTAATGTGATATATAAATTATTGAATAAGGACTGTATTTGAATATAAATCTGTACATATAAATTAATTGTAAATATAAATTAGAATAAACGTTACATTGGTGTCAGAAGTGGGATGGAACCACAAGGTTTTGCGTGGACTACCGGCAATTGAACAATGTTACAAAGAAAGATAGCTATCCTCTACCGAGAATCGACGATACTCTGGATACGCTGGCCGGTAGCAAATTGTTTTCTACCTTGGACCTGAAGTCTGGATATTGGCAGGTAGAAATGGATCCAGCCGATAAAGA